>RAHM01000631.1:0-116160 GCA_003713295.1 Parotia lawesii | reverse complement strand
GCCTACTGACCCGCCCTCTGGATCAGCCTCGTGGGCGGGGAAATCCACCCACTGGATGTTACCCGGCCCACCAGTGGGCTGGGCCACCGCAACAAACAGCTATTGGTAGTCATTTCCTGTATTCAAAGAGATTTCAGTTCTTGGGGTCTCGTCTTAAAACTGATTGATTGTACTTGTCGCAGTTCTTCAGGTATTGTATTGGAAGAAAATGAGGGAGACTGAAAGAGGCCTACCTCCTGAGTGGTTAGCTGTGTCTGAGAATCTGTACACATGGCCTTCACTCTATGAAGTGTCTTAAATTAGGTTGTAATGGTAGTGATCTCAAAAATGATAGCTGATATGTCTTGGCTAATGACTTCAGACCTTGGAGACTCCATTGTTTGCAATCACTCGTCCAGAGCCTAGTTTATAGTTTCTGGTCATAGGAGCTAGACACCAAAATTTGTTGATGTGAAATAGATACTGGTCACAGACACAGCTTTAAATACATGGAAAACCCCAAGGTAAACACTAAGGTACTAGAGTTCATCTGTTCTTTAGAGAGCTGGAGATGTGTGGAAGTGGAGATTTATATGTGAATTAAAGTTCCAGAATTTTTATGGGCCTAAGAACTGTTGTTGATTTGGCTCTTATCCTCTCAGTCTTAGGTCTTATAAAGCAGGGATACTGTTACTTCATAATAAAAAATTTTATCACTGTGAGGTATTCTGTGCTGTAGTAATTTTGCTCACCTAAAAACCAGAATTTATCTACAAAGACAAGAATTCAGCATATGTTAAATTATGAGAACTGGAAAAATTTGTTCATATACGACCTTCACACATCATCAAGACATTTAAGCTATATAACTTCCCCTAATAGTGCTTGTCCCTCTTGTCTTACAAGCCTTTTCTTTCGTGTTGTCAGATGATTATATGTAGCCTCCAAAATAAAAAAATCTCTAGGAATTTGTCAGTGGTCACGCTCAGCTGGGAAGTACAATAAATTTGCAATGATGCTATGAAAAAGAATATAATATGCTTTATGAAAAGTTATCATTTGATAGAAACAGAAGAAAACACTTTAATGAGGAAATATGTTATAAATTAAATCACCTAGCAGCAACTACACTAACTAAATAAGCATTTTAATCCGTTTGCCATTTCTTGCTTTACTTTCATATTTTACTTTTCCTTTCATGGAAAATTCAAGTCTCTACATCAGTTCGATTTTATTTTATGCCCGTTCTGCAAAATAAAAATTACACAGATGAAAAATGAATGGTGAAAAAAATAGTACCAGAGAAATCAAAATAGCTCTGTTGTCTGTCTACCAATTGCATGGTCTGTTTTGTGATGAGCCACAGATGCAAGTTTCCTGCCTTTCGTAAAGAGGTACCTAGAATTTGCTCTACTCAAGTTTCACTTGAGTGAGTTGCAAAACTGAATGTCATAAAAGCTGGTTGGGAAGTCACTAGAAGCAGGCCATATTCACGTTTCCTAATATTAGCAGTAGAGCATAGGTATTTACGTTAACAAATGTCTTCTGGAAAAATTTATTTTCCTTGATTGACATATAGGGAAAGTAACCCACAAATATTGGCAGTCAAGTTTGACACCAATTTTTCACCAAAATGCAAAGATAGGATAGTATAGATCAAAATGGAGGTATGGGTAACATAAAACACATTATGGTGCATATGGTATATTTTTTCTGTTGCATCTAGAGTGTATCTCCTATATCACGTTTATTTAAATACCTAGCTATGGACATAATATGTTTTACAAACCCTTTCTAATCACTTGCTTTATGGTGCTGTACACTGGTTTGCTTAGCAAATAGAATAGAACCAAATGTTGAATAATTAATTAGCCTGTGTCTAATGTGACCTTTTCCTAAGCACGTTAACTAGAATTAAGAGGGCTATTGTATATGTTATAAAGTTCTATTGGAAAACAAAAATTTAGGTACGCATATAAATCATATATGCATTAACGTATATAATTTTTATTCTGTCATCTTTGTTAAAAATCATTTTATTGTATAGCAATAAAATTTCATTTTTATGCTAGCTCTTTGTCATAAAAATTAAACTTTAAATATACAAAAAATAGTATAGCAAAACATTAAGAGTTATAAACCACTTGATTACATTTGAACTTTAATTTCACCTCTACTACACAAAATAATTACACATAAAGCTTTTGACTGTTTTTACACAGAAAAAGATGTGCAATGTTTTTAAGATGCCTTGGAGTACAGAAACTTGGAGAACAGCTGTTATTCCCATTAGCAAAATCTCTATTAAAAGGGCAAAATGTTTGTTTCCTATTGTGTCATGAAGAGTAAATAAAATTAAATTAAACTTGAATCTATGAATTTCTGAATGCAATGGGATGGATTTTCAGCATTTGGAATTTATGGTACAATTCTATATCCAATTACATGTGCCATTCCTAGTGTTTTAACAGAGAGTTTGTAGACTTGTTAATTGCAGTGTCACATTTACTTCTCTTTGTTTCTTTTTTCCTTCTTTTTTTTTTTTTTTAAGTCATTCCATCTATCTATCTATCTATCTATCTGTCTTTCTATCATGTTTTCTTAGTGTGCTGTTAACTCATTTAAAGTGAAGATTCATCATATTTAAGCTGTTCCCTTCTTACCCTATAGAAGCTATAATTTTGAGATCAAGCAGCTGGAGGAAACAAAAAGAAGAGAAATACAGTACAAAAAACCAGCAAGTATCTCTTGGAATTGATAGACAGTCAAGTAATAAAATCAATTAAATTAGGTGTAAAAGGAAAAAAAAATTATGGGTGCACCCACATTTATAAGATTATATGAAAACTGTAAAACTGCAATGATGGAACAATACAATAACTTTTAGCTAGACAACACAACTTAAGGTCTAGTTCCACATATTAATAATGCACTTGAAAAATTTTCAGTCATGCACTCTTAAATTTAATGCATTCCTACCATATTTTTCTGCAACAATTGCTTACTGCTAGGAGTCTTTGTTGTGTGTGGTCTCCTTTGAAAAAATATATAGAAAATGCACAGTTCTTTCATGACTTCAAATATGGGCCTATTTTTCTTAATGAAACAGGTCTTTTAAACTACATGGTACTTTAAGTAATGTGGTGAGCCTCACAGACTATGTTTCCTAGATCCTAGATCCTGGCTGAGGAATTGGCTCACCGGGTTCACTGCAGAAAGCTGTGGGGCTCTAGGCCAAGCTTCAGGGCTGAATCTCTGCCCTGAAATAATTTGACTTTATACTTGATTATCTCCTTCAGAACAAATCGTAACCAGCTATTGGGGTGGACTTGGGGCCCAAGGTGATTTTCTGCTTGGAAAAAAGCATATCACAAGATGTTATTGTTCCTAAAATTAATTTAAGGCCATGTATAGCTATCCAAGAAAACTAGATAAAGATATATGTGATTTGTACCTTTAGAAACTTAAAGCACCTTGCTTGTTTGCTGACTTTGTGTAATAGGGAGCCAAATAATAATCTCCTACCATAAAGTCTCCCCATAATTCAACTCCAAACCATAGTTTTAACTTTTTTTTTTACATTTGTTTTTGTTACATCCTGTTATTTGCAAGGCTTTAATTTCCAATTCTGTGCTAGTGGAACACGGAATGGATTTGGTTACTAAATCATTATTGTATGTCTTTCACTTGCAACATTCATTATCACATTCTAGGTAACTGAAGGCAGTAACACTAGTCTACTAGTTTTTGATGTCTCAGAAATGTTTTAAATTGATAATGATTTCTGTTACACTTTATTCTAAGGGTTATAGTTGCTTCTCTTTTTTTCAAAATAATCTCCATAAAAATTAACAAATTGTTTTTCCTTGCTCATCAATATCTTTTGAAGACTGTTACATACATTCGATGCACTGGTTACTCTTACTGTTACTATGAATCCAGGAAACAAAATCAAAGTTGCTGAAGGCTGTGAATCTCCAGATCGCAATAATTTGTCTCTTCGCCTGTGCAAAGCTAACACTGCTTTCTATATTCCATAATGTATTTTCAAGGGCAATTTTCAAATATGTTTGCTGTTGCTCGATAGGAAATATAAATTTGAATGGAAAGAAATAAGTATATTTTATCTCACACCTGTGACAGTAATTAAGAAAATCACTGATGCAAGCTCTGTATTTTAAAATAAATATGGAACAGTGATTACATGAAAACTGATAAAGTGACATCATTACTTCATGCAGTTACTGAGAAAGAATGTAAAATGTGAAGAAGGCCAAAGGAGACAGACCAGAGAGATGGAAAATCAGAGAAAAAAATAGAACAGTACTTCAGTCTGAGTGCACTTTGGCATAGCTTGATTTGTAAAGGGCACAAATTGTAGACTTAGCTTTCCATTTTCTTCAGAGCAGGATACTGTTTCTATGACTTGGTGCAGCCTTGGCCCCCAGTGCAGTCACCTTCCACCGAGGACATTTCTCATGACAAGTTGGACCAATCAAGCCTTGGAGGACCCCATGTCAGTCAGGCTGGGCTTCTGAGCCAGAGGAATTTACACAGACAAGTGACAGGCCATTTCAGGCTGTCTCTTTACAATTTATATTATGTTCAGGATTTAGTATTAGCATCTCATCTCTCCTATTTAAGTTTTTAACACTGTTTTCCCTTTTATTTCTCTGCACAGTGTACTGCATTACGTCAATCCTATCCAGAAGGTTCACAGTTTGTATTGCAGTAAAAACAACAAAGAGTAATAAAGGGGCAGAGCTTAAGGATGCAGCTTAAAAAATAAATTCTTCTGTCCTATTTTGCTTAGGTTACCTGCTTGAGTGTTTTATTATTTTGATTCACTCTTACTTAAAACTTTGTATGGACTTCTTATAGGTTGGCAGAGGGAAAAGCTGACTGAAGGGGGCCCACAGTGATATTCATGACGTTCTGTATGTATTTATGTAGGCGAGGTTTCTGGACAGAACTTCAGAGATGCTTAAAAAAAACTTGCCTGCAATAGCTTTACAACAGCGCTTAATAAGACTAAGCTGGTTTTCTTTTTTTTTTTTTTTTTTTTGAGGCACTTGAATTGCAAATCACTGATCCAAGGTCTTACAGCCTTGAAGTTCAAGTCAGATTATCAGCGAATATTAGAACACGCACATGTGAGACGGCCTTTACAAGCTTCAAGATCAAAGAGTCACTGTGCAACCTTCAGAATAATATCATTCTGTCACTCAAGCAAGCATTAGAAGCCTGGAAAAGTTCAAGCTTTCAAGCAAACTTTAGAAGTCCTTTTTCATAAAGTGATTTTGACCATAGAAATCTTGTATGGAACAAATCAAGTTCCTGTCTTCAAAAAATATATTATACTTCTTTCTAATGGAGAAAAATAAAATCCCCAAATTCACCGTTATATTTGCTGGATATAGTCTGAAATGAAAATATCTTTTGACATGTCTGATTTAAACTTGCCTTTCCAGGCTTGGGTTCCACAGACCCCATGGTCTTAGCAGGTGCGCTTTGCATCATTTCTTGTCTAATGCTGAAATGTGACACACCATACTAAAAAGCCCCCAAAACCAACAAGTTTTGAGTTAAAGTGTTAGTAGGTCCTGTAGAACCCATGAGATTACTTGCTTGTTTAATATACAGCAAGTACAGAAATGCTTTGGTAGGTCAGGGTTGTAGAGTTCAATGTATTCTGATGGAGTCTGCTGTCAACATTGCACTGGAATTTTTTTGTGTCCAGACTCATTATATTTTTTCTATAGAGTTGTGAAAGAAAAGAACATTGGATTACTCATTCTTTATGGCATCATTACTAACATATTAAACTTAAATATATATCACAGCTGATGCAGGAAAATATTTTCCCTGGTAGAGGAATACTAATGTGTATGGACAGTACTTTTAAGAATACAGGCTAGTACACTGTACATTAGGCTTTTAACATCTTTGTACCTTGAATTTTCTCTGAAAACTCATGGTACTGAATATGATTTCACATAAACTGGTGCAGGATTAGAGTTTAAATCAAGTCTGGACACTGTAGATACATTACCATACAGTGTTATCTCAAATGTCAAAATGTTGAAATTGAATCAATTAATTTCATAAAATCGTAACCTCATGGATGCATAGAATCATAGAATGGTTTAGGTTGGAAGGGACCTTAAAGATCACTTAATTCCAAGCCCCCTGCCATAGGCAGGGATGGCACTCACCAGATCAGGTTCCTTAGGGCCACATCCTGGCCTTGAATACTTCCAAATGTTAACACTTTGATGTTATGGACTCAATATTTGGGGTTTTAAGTAACCCCATTTCCATTTAATTTATAACACCTTTAAGACTTTTTTCTAATAGAGCCTGCTTTGAATTCTTTTATTATATGAAAAAAGAAGCTTACATATCTGTGGTTTCTCTTAAAGCAAATGGAAACACCAACAAGGGATAACTAAATGTAATAAACCAGGAGCAAGCCTGTAATTTCTACTGCCAAAGCAATTATTCTATCATGTATTTTATTAATTGCTGACCTATTGTCTTTAGGACTATCTTATGGCTACTAAGTACTCAGAATTAGTGCCAGTGGCTGGCTGAGATTCTAATAGCAATTACTTAATTAGAAGATATTCCTGGATGTATTTCTACCAGTAATAATATTCAAGGAGACTTACTGGTATCATTACCTTCATCCACTGGTCTTTATATCTTTCCTTCAGAGTAGTTTCTGGAGCATAAAACTGTATTGCTCTAGTAATGCAAATGCATTCATGGTAATTTCATCCTCTTCCCTTTGTTATCTTTGAGAATAGCAGTAAAACAAATTATAGTCATTGTAAGGTCATAATAATTTTTTTCAAAACTTTGAATCAAACAATGAAAGATGTAATTTTCTCTAGTGTTATACTGTCTATACAACACTTCTATAATGAGCTGAATACATATATTTTATAAACTTCCAAAAAAAAAGTGATGTTGGTTCAATTTGCCAATTTCACAAGCAAAAACTTTAAAGACTGTATTGTCAGCAATTCTAGACTAAATACTGGCCTGTAATTGATAACTGCCTCTTTATTAGGTGGTATACACGGCTGTTGATAGAGAAAAGTTCTCCTTTCTACCAGGAGGAGGAGGAATGATATTCCTAGCTTTTATTCTTTCCTTGTTCCTTGCCCATGAAAAGTTCTTTTTCTGTTACATCCCTGGAAAACTAAATAGATTGAGAGGGATTTTAAAGTTGAAAATATAGCGTATCTCTCTTTAAGTGTTCTTATCTGATGCACTTTCATTTCATTCTTTTGGCATTATTCCATGGAAACATGAAGTCGAGGAGGCAGCAGCGGCTTGAGTTGCTACTGCTTCAGAAATAGTGCTTGAAATCTTGTCTGGCAGAGGCTGCATTCAGTGTAAAGCAGAGCTACACAAGTAGCCAGCCTTTAAGATTCAGTGGTTGAATGGAAGAGAGGGCAATCTCCTTTTTCCATCTCCAAAATCCAATTTCATGCTAATCCAGCTATTGCTTCTTGCTCAGCTTGGAATTACAAAGAAACAATATATAATTTTTTTGTTCCGAATAATATTTTGTACAAAAGGTGGTTACATGCTATAGGAAGAGGGTCACTTGGCCCAAAAATTTCCCTAAGTAAACCCCAACAAGTGTAAATAAATTGGACGGAGGTATTTTATTATTTTCCATATACATGAAGAGAAAATGAGTTTTCACGTGATGTTTAAATGATTTAGAATCCATTATTTTTTCCTGAACATGGAAATACAGGTATTTCAGTTATGATTTGTATTGTTGATAATTTTGTATCTGTAACTTGATAGTTTTGGATGAAACCAAATCTTGCTTTTGACCAGGGCTGCTAAAGACTTCTGGTCTCAAAGTTTTGGTGTGATCTTGTGAGATAAGGATCCAAAGTGCATATACATATTTCAGCAACTTTTAATCTAATTACTGTGGAATGCAACAGCAAAAAATAGATGTATGTATCCACACAACAATACATTGAGCTTTTATTATGTGTTGAAATAAATGCACCTTCTGTTTGTACAGCAAAGGTATTTTTCACTTCCCTGAATTTGCTCTTTCAGTTTTGGCTTTCAAAGATAACTGGGCAAAAAATGCAGAATGGCTCCATAAGCAAAATCGATATCAGTAAAAATGCTGGTCAGGTGTCTGCAAGGAATAAATTATACTTATGCACTCAGGTGCTGAAATGTGGATGAAATGTGATTTGATATTTTTGAGGTAAAAATCCACTGTTAATGTAGCTGTAAAACACCACCATGCTTGGATACAAAATCTTGCCGTAAAATACCTATATATTTAAAAAAATCTGTTTTAGAAGGAGGAAGGGTAAAACAGCATGGTAGACTTGAAGAACTTCTTTTTCTGTTATTTTTTTTTTTTTTTGGAAAGAAGACATTTGATGAAGATTTGGAACTCTGCTTCTCTCTACACCTGTAAGATTAACATCTCCACTTTTGCCCTCATGGAATGATCTGATATTTGGTATGAAACGGTCTTTCTGCATGTTTACTTTGATTTCATCATAGTTATGATGTGATGAGATCTGTAGTCTTGAGGTGGTACATGGATCTTGGTTGCCAAAACACTGACATATATTTCGGGACTCAAGTTATACTTCTGGTCCAAGAATATTTGATAACATGTAGAACTATATTTTCCAGGCATTCTTACAATACAGGACAACAATTAGAGCAACAAGAAATACATGGCAGATAAAACAAAATGAAGAAGGGAAGAAAAACAGATCAGTTTTACCTAGCAGAAGAGATTCTACTGATTTACTTTTTCCTGCGGTACTTCTGGTTTTCTTCTTATTTCACCTGGTTTTGCATTCTGTTGAAATAATAACACGCTGAAGTACAGAGATATGCTTTGAATTTTGAAATTATTTAAATATCTTGTCCTTTATGATTGACCAGTCTAGTGCTGGAAAACAGAATGGCAAATAGGAGGAAATACAGTGGAAGTTTTATGTTTTTATCTATATTGCTTGAAATTAGGACACTTGTCAGAAAAGCTTTGGCTTAGTTTTGGAAGCAATCAGAAAAAGGTTATAATTTCTAGCAGTCATATTTATCCTTTGTACTACACAGGATGAAAAAGAAGCTTAAATGTCAGTTTAGAGAAAATTGGAATAAAATTTAGACAGTTTATGGTTGCAGACGCTTTACTTTTTGTTAGCTGCGGTCTGAAACAGAGCCAGCTCAGAATAAACTAATCAGAGTTGAGGAAATAAAAGAGTGATCCATTAGGATATCAAATGGAAGACCAAGGAAGTAAAATAACACTAAATTTTGCAACACTGACAAATAAAGCCTCTCTGATAGTACAGGAAAAGTTCACTTCAGTTGCACAGAACAAGTTATCTTTAAGGAGGGAAACTCTTGTGAGATCCCACCCAGAATACTGTGTCCAGCTCCAGGGCACCTAACACAAGAAGGACAGACCTGCTGAAACAAGTCTGCAGGAGGGCCACAAAAGTGATCAGAGAGCTCAGAGGAATACCCCTCCTTTGAGGACAGGCTGAGAGATTCTGGGTTGTTCAGCCTGGAGAAGAGAAGGCTCCGGGGAGACCTTACAGCATCTTCCACTGCTCAGAGAGGGACCGGACAGGGATTTCTTACAAAGGTAAGTATTAAATTGCAGTGATAGTACAAGGGGTGATGGTTTTAAGCTGAAGGAGTGTAGGTTTAGTTTTGATATCATGAAGAAATTCTTTACTGTGAGGGTGGTGAGGAGTGGAAGAGGTCCAGTGAGGCTGTGGACTCCCCATCCCTGGAAACGTTCAAGACCAGGCTGGATGGGGCTTTTCCTATTCTAGAGGATGGTGTCTCTGTCCATGGTTGTGGGGTTGGAACTACAGGTTTTGAAAGGTCTCTCCCAACCCAAGGCATTTTATGATTCTATGATTTTAAGATAATCTAGTGCATTTTAGCCTTGTTCCCTATTTGAATCTTTAAGTACTGCAGAAGCTCAAAGGACAGGTACTTTTTAAAGTATGTATTTTAAAGGCACCATCTTAACACTTCTGGTGCCTTGGAAAGATTGACCTGAAGCCCTTCTTTACATAGTTCTGACACAGTGGCAATGAAACTCCAAGTCTCAGACATCACATTTTAAAGATTGTGAGTTGATCAAATTCTGTGCAACAGAAACCGTACTGTGGACACAGACAACTCTTGCCACTGCAGAGTTTCAGGATCTTAAACAAAAATTAGTTATTTCATTTGGGTGTGTGACGTGGAAGGAACAAGGTCTGGAATGCAATGTAGCCAGCATTTTGAATAGGAACATTGACTGGCTTTTGACTATGCTAATTTTACAAATGTGCTGACACTATCAAAGAAGCCAGCTCTTGACAAGCTGTGAAGCAATGTGAATGTGTTGATTCCTACTTTCCCATTGATTTATATTTTACTTTGTTAAGTACAGTGTTAGGATATAAAGTGTCTTATTTTTTTAATTCCCACTCACACCAGCAGAGGCTGCTTGATCTTACTTTTATGCAGCTTATGATGGAAATTTTTGCAATTTTAAGCACAGTATTTCTGCTGCTCTAAAAAATGTATGTAAATGTTAACTGCTGAAAGTATCAGCATGACACTATGCAATACCCTAAGCTGAAGATGGACAAAAATAATCCCTTCCTTGGATTAGAAGAAGAAATGTATTATATCAATCCTTGCAAATATGCACAAAAGTTGCTAGTCCATGCACAAAAATGACTTATTGCCGCTCCATCATTCTGATTGAAGAGAACAAAACCAGTGATATTTTACTTGCTTCAGTCTCTTCTTGGATGAATTGATGAATACATTATTTCATATATTACAATCTACTTAATTTGCCCAATAGGTTTCTGTCATCAAAGGAAGAATGAGGGGTTAAGTTTTTCTTTTAGTCATGGGAGCCTCCAGAGGGTGATATATGCTTTAATTTTCACCTGGCATGAGTAAAATCCACTGGTCTGCAATTTCTGTGTATATGGCCACTGCAGAAAAACCAAAATGTAAAAAATATCTAGTTCTGCAGTAATTGTCCTGAGCACTATTGCTGGTAGTTGTGTTATCTTGTATTTAGTAAATACAAGAGAATATTTAAATGACATACGTCTTCATGACATAGTGGCAATGAGGACAAGTGAATGAATAGTCCATATACAAGTGTTGGAGGTATGAATATATTTAAGTTTGTGAAAAAATTTTGCAACCTTTTAAACAGGCAAAAGGTTCTCTCTGTCTGTCTGTCTGCTTTTCTATGCATTAGTACCCCTTACTTCTGTCTAATCTGAGCATCTTTGCAGCCTAGCTATGAACTGGGGTCAAGTGACCAGTCATGAAATAAAACTCTGGGGTTTTATTCTCTATTTTTCTGAGCTGCCTGTTTTTCAGGATTACCTTTTGCACTCTGTAGATATTTTAAAACCCTGTCAGACAGTTATGGCTAATACTGTATTATATATTATTCATAATTACTTTTTCCATTCCTATTTTGAATATGACAAGTGGACATCAATATGCAGGATTCAGCTGAAAAGGGGATGCAGCAGTATGATGCTGCATCCTCTCAGTGGGGGCAAAGTCTATGCTGGATCTGTCAAGAGGTTACAGCTGCTTGGTATCAACAAGCAGAAAACTGCCTAGAATATCTGATTCTTCCAGCTTATCCAGACACGTCAGTATGTCAGAAACAGAGCTGGTATATGACATGATTATTTAAATTTGAAAAAAAGAGAATCAAGAACTTGCAAAAAAGCTGCTTTAAAAAATATTTTGCTCAGAAATCTACATTAAAATGGCTTAATTTTGGTGAACTATTAAAACTTAGTAGGAGTCAGAATTAAATGTAGTTTTAAGAAGCTTAATCTAATTCTACAGCATGTATGCCATGACACAGTATTTCATTTCCTGCTATTTTTTTCCACTGGAGGCTTTACCTGGTGACTGCAATGAACAGTTATTCAAAATACTACCGCATCAGTGTTCGTACTATTTATTAACCTTAGAACATTTTTATTTTCTGTGGTTCTTTCCTTTCAAGCTCATTGTTATTCTAGAAAAATGTCATTAAATATAAGGTCACCCACGTGGGTAAGTGTATGTTTTTTTAATATATGTTCACCTGCACTGGTTACCAATGTCACTGGACCTGTTGCACTGGAGTGTAGCTTAAGAGCTGATATAACAGCAGTGGTCAGTTTGTCAATGACCAGTGTGGTTTTTTTTGTATTTGATGATAATAGAATCATAACAAAATTTTTAAAAATGTCCACTTCAATTCCTATATCTGATAAAATGTGCAGCCATAAACACACACTATTACTGTTTTCTCTTCTCTTGTTCCAATCATCTTCCTTCCCAAAACAATTTCCTTCTTCCAGTCATGTTGCCTTTGTCTTCTCTCTTCCTGTTTCTATTCTTCAGGCAAAATCTTTACTGCAGCTACACCTGTGTTATCTGCTGTTAAAGGCACAGTCTTTTCTCTTACACTATAGATTATTTTCCTTCCCATTTTCATTCCTGTATTCTTGTTAAGCCAACACAGTGCCCCTTAGTTATATCTGCTCTTTTTCCTTAGTTTGCTTGTTCATCCAAATGGGCTTCTTACTGGTGGGTTTTTATTCTACTTTTCTTCCATTTCCAGTGGAGATCTGAAATTATCCCTGCCAGAATCCATTCATTCTCTATCCAACATCATTGCATGCTCTTTGCCAGCCAGTCACACTCTTGTCAGACTTCTTGTCAACTTATGTACTAGATACTTGGCCTGAACCCAGGCTCTCAGCAACCACTGCTTCTTTATGTCCAGCCCAACTTCTTCCCTTTGGAACCGGTTGCAACTTTTTGTTCTCAGAGCTCCCAGTCCTAGAATCTCAAACAGCCCTGTAGCCACCAGCCTTTGTTTCCTTACATTCTCCCATCCCTCCAGTCCCAGGCTGGACCAGCTGGGTTTGGGAGCACCAGAACCGTTCCCAGTGTTTTGTTCTTTGTGCTAATCTGTCACTCAGCTAAACGTCACAATTGGTCTACTCTTTCTGCTTCAGTCTTGCCAGATATTTTTCCAAAAGCAACTTCTGTATTAGCAAAGGAAAGGAGAGTTCCCGTTCATAGTCCTTAAGGCCAGTTCTACTGGATTTTGTGAAAGGATCCTAAGAAGGAAATCTCATTTGGATTCGCACTAGACCATGTTCAGTTCTGTTGTGAACAGAACCTCAGTGACAGTAAGAAAGGAAAAGATAGCACAGGCGGAAAGAGAGAAATTGAAAGGTTTCACTACAGAATATGATGAAAAGGTGTGAAAAGCTGTTTTTAAATAACTTACCCACTTTTCTAAATACAGATTCTTTTTCTCCAGGATGATTAAAAGCATAATTCCTTCCACTAAGGCCAATGCACTGCCAAACTCCACATCCATCCTTCAAAGTACTAGAGCCACCATGATTTCAAACATGAGTAAAGTGTATTACTTATTTACAGAAATAAAATTTATTTTTGAATGTGTCTAGAAGAAAAGATAAAAAGTGAGTTGCCAGTCAATGTTTCATCTCAATTAATTTCAATTGGGCAAGGATAAGTTCTTATAAACAACTAAAATTAGATTTACATTATGGAATCTGGTTTACCCATTACTTTCGCCACACTCTGCTTCTTGCTTGCTGCCTTTAGAGGCTAGGACACCCTCCTCATTTTGCTGCCATGTTAGCTGAAAATGTAGACCATTGCTGGAAGATTAAAGAGACATGACTCCAAAAATTAGGCAAACAAAATGTCACATGAGAGCATACTTTTTCGCCACTAAAAATATATTTAGAAAAATGAATGAATTTTACCATGTTGCTCAAATAATTACTCCCAACTCTGATCCTTTAATTTATCTTAAAAATCATTGTTATCATATCTGAAAACCACACCAGTTTTCATCAGTGCACCTTCCTGAAGGTCAAGGCTTAAAACAACTGTCCTGCCTTTCTAACCCAGTAATCAGTTTCTGCCTTGAGGTAGTTTCTTCTGCAATCAACGCCACAAAATGTACATTTTAAAATGTTTGACACTGGCTGACTTTGTCCTTTGTGTTACCTAAGAGGCTGGTTACATCACATAGCTCAGTTTTATATAGAAAGACTATGGTTTTGCAGCATATTAAGTTGAATTGAAACACATGCAGAAATTGTAGATGCTGTTTTTTGAAGAAACAGCCAAATACAGTGTATCACATAAAATAGATTATGAATTTTCCTGACATTCTAAGACAAATATTTTTAATTTCAGTTTGGAGTAGACAGCTTCTCCTTAAAACACTGGAATTGCCACTGGAACTTTCATGTCAGCAAAAAGACAGATAAGGAACTTTGAAACATTATTTTAAGGGGACAAGTAAAATCTCTTTAGTAGATAAATATTCTACAGTCAAAGAGAATAAAACCCAAATGATTTAATTTTCTCTTTCTACCTTATGTGGTATTTTTTCATCCATTTGTTTTTCTGTGTTGTCTCAATAGTGGTAGTAGAAACAGCAGCTATTTTACAACAACTATGCTACTGTAAACAACACAATAGATGTTTACACAGTGGCATACCTGGTTTCAAGGCACAGTACAAGCAGAGTTAATTTTTCTAGGCTTTGAAAGACAGAAAGAAGAAGGGGAAAGAGTAGGGGAGAAGGGGAGAGAGGAGAGGAAAGCCATAAACCAAGAAGATGGATCTGGAAAAAAGATTTAGACATTTAAATATCCCATCGGAAAACAAAGTTAAGTCCCTCTTGTGAAACCCTGATTAGCTGTCTAATCCTATCTAACACAGTATCCCTTATACCACATGTGGAGGATTTAAGTTTGTTACTTGTCTTGGAAACTCAGAAATATGAGCAGAAATTCCTTGAGGACTGAATGTGGTCTATATATATTGCTCAAGTTGTACTTCTGTCCAAAAGATTGCAGCCATCCTGCAGGCAGCCAGGGTTGGAGGTGAGGAACAAATTTGCTTTACAGAAAAGGAACTTGGGGCTAGAACGAAACCTCCAAAGTGCAAAGGCAGCTTGCAGGGAACTGTGAGAGCATCAACAGGTCCAAAGCCCTCCTGTTCCCAGATGAGGGGAAAGCTGGTGGAATTATAGAAGGAATAAATTAATCCACCTGGAATAAACAAAAGTCCATGAGTCCAGGTAATGGCAGCGGTTCAGGGAATCTTAGATTTGTTGCTTTCTACCATCTCTCAAAATTGGGCTTTGGGAAAGGGGCCTTAGTGCAGGTTGCAGCAACAACCTTTGGTAGTGATATGCTTTTGCACCTCCGCTGCTGAGCATTTATTTTTCTTCCCTCAGGCTACAGTTATGATACCTGAAGTCCCAGTTAGGTTAAGTTTGTGATACTATTTTGTGTCTGTACCTGTTTCTCTGCTACGTATACTTTAATGAACCAAGTATTTTCAGTCCTTCACAAGGAATAAGATCCATAGAAGACAAGAAGAAAGAAGAAAGCTGATGTTTTATAGCCAGTCATATGAAACTTGTTAGATGCATTTTTAAGTTCCTGATTAAATCATGACTATGAGTTGGTAATCTGAGTTTGAGTTGAGTTTTTAATTTTTAGAAGTCATCTGCTGAAACACTTATTTCTTTTGGAAAGCCTCCTGGTTTTAATGTGATCCATTCTTTCATAAATCACAGATGATAAAAACACACAAAACTGTGCTGTGTTCAGTGAAAAGAGAGTTTTGTTTTGCTTGTGTTGCAGAGGACATTTATGCTAATGGAAATAATTGCATAACTCTGTTAAAGCCATGCATTTCAGCCTGTTTTGATCATGTTGTGTCAGCAATTCTGCTTAGAACACACATAAGATGTTCTAATTTAGCAGAAGGTAAAAGATTGCTCTAGCTTCAAAACTGGCTCTATGCCTGGGAGTAATATTTTAAACCAAATTCATAGCAATGTCATCAGCTACTTTAACATCTTTTTTTTTTTTTTGGAAACACATTGGTCTGCATCAATTCATGCAGGAAGCTCAGTTTACTAACCCAGTAGACCTAGAATATCATAAGACAGTTCATTAAATTCTCAATGTAAATTGGCTACTACTTTCCAACCAGTCATAGTGCTACTTGTACCTGTGTCTGTTTCAGTCAAAAAGCATTTTGCAATTATTTTGAAGGGAGAAGGAGCAGAACCCTGTCTTTTATGAAATGTGTGGTTATTTAGGCATTCTTAGCCATTCTATTATATTAAGTACTGGGAATAAGAAAAATAAATGTTCATTGCAGTTCTCTCAACCTTGATATATTTGAAATGATTTCATTAAATTTGGGAAATATGGATAGTTTAACATGTGGAAGAGATGTCTGATTTTCTCGTGTGTTTTGAAATCTATACCTAGTAGAGACAAAAGCCCAATGTTTTCACGTGATGCAGAGTACTGAAACAGTAAAAATTCACTCCTCTGACTGAAATTTATTAAAAAGTTTTCAAGTGTCAATTTTGTCCCAGAACACTTTATATGGGATCCCATATTGTTTATTCTTCTCTAACATAAAGGGAACACAAATATTCAGTTTTATGCCTCGGCTAATTTGAGGAGAAAAGCTCATTATGTTCTACCATCCTACACAGGTAAAAGTCGTACTTCAAATCAATGTGGTATATACAAATCTACATTTATCAACAGAGAATCATAGTCGTATCTCTGGATAAGGCATTTTGTATCTTTTGTTATTCCTTGCTTTCTGTTACATATGAAATATATTCCATGATTATGCCCCTTAATATTCTCTGGCAATAATAGTCATCAGCTTTGTGATTGAAGCCATGTGCCTGGTTAAATCAGTGCAGATTCAGAGGTCAAGAGTCTATTAGCTTTCTTCGTCTTTTGGAACATCCCTATCACACCTTTGGAAGAGATAAAGTAATGAAAAATTAGATTAGATAGTAGAAGTATCTTAAATCACTCTGTGATGTAGAGTGGATTAAAGATGAATTCTCTGGTTTTGAAGGGCACAGGAAAGATTGCACTGTATAGGATGCTATTTTGTTTATACATAAAATTTTTACGTGCTACATGAAGACAAATATTAACTAAACCTAGCGTGTTTATTTTCTAATCACAGAGGGCAATAAAATTAATACCTAGATTTGCTGCATTAGTTCAGTTTCCTTGGTGAAAAGAAATCAGGGCTCAACTGTTCTGAATCTGAAGGAAAGCTAAACCACAATTTTACCTATGATCCAATTAATGACAAAAGGGAAGAATATCTGTCTCTCACAGTTTCTGTTTCAGCACTTACACTGCAAGAGAAAAATGGACGAATAGGACGTTAAGTGTCATGATGCATTAACCTGTTCGATTGCATGGTTAGCTGGCACTGCAGCTCTTTACCTGTTTACAGCTTCACTCAAATATTAGGAAGGAGTACAATGACAAGCCAATCAAATCACAAATAAGTGAAAAGGCCAAGGTACTTTCCTATTATGATATTCTGATTTTCTTGACATGATACTGTTAGGAATTATATTTTTAATGATTCCTCTACTGGACAAAGACAGTGAAGAGAACAGAAAATTACATTTGACTCCTCTATTGTCCTGGCAAAGTCTGTAACAAGCACAGGTTATAGTATAACCATTCTTACAATTTTAGAACTGTAATCTACTGATCTTCCCTGCTTGTCACATCCAATTTGTTGCAAGGCATGTTTTATACAAGACCACATTTCTATTCAGTGGTAGCCTAAAGTTGACTGAGATTATAGCTAAATTCCCTTTCTAATGACTGTGGAGAGCTAGAAAGATGCTGTCATACCATCAATCTAGAGGCTATACAGTTACCTAAGTGGAGAAAAGAAAATTGGTTTATAAAACAATTATGTATTTTTCACTTTCAAGTTCTTTTCAAGAGCATTCAGATTAACATGAGACTATGATTTGGAATTATAAAAAGAAGTAAGAACAAGAAAATAATTGAGATTCAATTAAGCAATTCTACCCAGAGCTGCTATTTTATTTCAGTTGCAGGTGTAGGAATAATATGTGTAGAATAAAGACGTAGTCAGAAAAACTTTGTTAGAATGTTAGCCACTGCAAAACTCTTCTACTGAAATCATAACACTTTGCAGGAGCCATATCTACTTACAGAGGAAAAGAGAAAACAAAAGCTAGCAATGTCTGAAAAACTGAAATTAATTTTCAAATCCAATGGCATCTCTAACTTGATCTTTTGTATTTTTGTTATTTAACAGAATAAAATTAAAGAGTAACAGCAGATAAACCAGGACAAAAAATAGCTTTAACAAAAATCTGACTTGCCCTTTTTCTTTCACCCTGAGTTGGTTCATTCTTATTTGAAATTAAATTGGATTTTATAAGTCTGCTTATCAGTAAAATTACTAAAGAAGCAGTTGGGAGAGCTATAGGAAGAAGCAGGTAAGTAAAGAACAATCTGGATCATGCTTAGACATGCATAAAAAAATAAATTAACTACTCAGAGAAATCATCGGGGATTTGAATAAAGCTCTCACCAGTGTTTCCAGTTCATGGTCGAGATCGAGGCAGCGGCAGGAGCACCCTGGAAAACAGCCACATGGCTTGGGAAGAAGAATGGATCTCTTCAACTGTACAGTAGATCGTACAGTAGCTGGTGCATCATAAAATAGAAGTGGTTTTGGACACTGGCTTCATAACCTATTGAGGACAGCCTGAAAGCTGATTAATGGAGGAAAACAAAAAGGAGCACTCAAAGGGTAAACCAAATTGTCTGTGCAAGGGCCAGAAATCAGCAGGAGAGAGCTAGCATCTCCTTGTGTATTTAAATTTAGAGAAGATACTTGATGACACATGTTGCTCTACTTATTGGCTGTTACAGGGAAAGACTGGTTGATGGATGTAACAAACTGGCATTGAAGATGTTTTAGATGAGGCTGGAAACATTGCTGCAACGTGACATTAACAACTTGCTTTTACTTATGTGATTCCTAAGCAGGGAAAACACGGATTAAAACCCAAGTCTGTTAGCTTCTCTTTTTAGTCCAATAATAACTCAAGCCTGCACCCATTAGCATGTATCCTGTTTGTACAGGAATTGAACTACTTTTCTGCACTGTAGTATGTGAGGCTGTCATGTCTGAACAATGGAGTTGTTGCAAACCAGTGATCACATCTCCTTTTCTGCTGCTTAACTTAAAAGTGGGTGGGAAGGTAATGGGGTATTAATGGGAAAGGATAGAAATAGCTATTTTTCCTTTGCTTTGCTGTAGACCTAATATAGGGTTATACAGTAACCACTTTCAAGGCCCACATAGTAATCTGGTCTCTTACTATCTTATTCTAAATACTAATAGATTGAGATTCCTTTTCACATATGCAGTGCCAAACTGGGAAGTGTAGAAGCCATCATTGCTTGCCTTCAATGCAAAGAAAACAGAACAAGGTTAGCTGGGAATTAAAATGAAGCTTAGTTTGGAGACTGTTCATACCTGCTTTTGAGCTTCCCCTTTCCCTGGATTATATGGCAGCCTAACCTACCAATAGCAATCACCTGAGAGGAATTAGTAAGTACCTCTGCCTCGCGCCCTGATTTTTAGCTTGAGTTGGGACTGACATAATCTATCCATACAAACGGGTAAGAGAAAATGAAGTGCTTAAGACCTCACAGAGATCCCCTAAAGAAAACTCGTCAGAAGACACTCACAGATTCAACAATTGCTTTATTATAGAGCCAGAAATTGTAAGGGAGAATCAGAGCCACTGTTGCAACCCATGTGTCACCATAGCAACTGCTATTACAACAACTCAGATAGAAGCCCAGATTTTCTATTCAATGATGAAAACTTGGTCTTCCCACAAAGTGCTTTTCCCTAGCATGAATCTCTCTGCTCAATAGAATAAAGAGGAAGGAAATTAATCACATAAAAGGAAAAGGGTACATTGAAAGAGGAGAAAGTAAAAGCAGAAAATAAAGTAACAGGACCAAAAGGTGCGTGCTTTGTCACTGGTGCCTAATAATCCAATTGTAAAACTATGTGTCTACCCGTCATTCCCTAATAATCCAATTGTAAAACTATGTGTCTACCTGTCATTCCCATTCCATTATACTAGGGTGCGGGGCAATCACATTTGAGCTTCTTTACCTTTAAATCTCTAGAACTCTCCAGTTCAAGATTAAACTTTTCAGTGTAGTCATTCTGAAAAGATGATTTACTTAATTTAATAAACGATGTGCTTTTACGCATCTTTATGGGACTAAGAATAATGAAGCCATATGTTTAACTCCAGTTTTATCTACTTACCTAAAATGAATTCAATCAGTTCAAGGTATCTTGGTCTGAGAATCTTTCTCAAGCTGAGCTTTTGTGAGTTTTTTTGCTAGTTACTGCAATATATCCAAAATATCATCTAGGTGAGTATTTGGTGGAGAAATCTAACAGCTGTCATGCCTGAGAGACTTCTGCAGTGGAGAGCGTCTGCATTACACCAGTTACACCACTATCATTTTCTATCATCGGTTAAGAGAATTCTGACTCCCTATCCTAACCTGAATGTCATGAAAGGTATGACTACTTTTATGAATGTTTTGAAGTAATGTGTCATGGTTATATGTACCAGGATTAGAAGTTTTCTGACTATCAGAGCAGTGAAATTCTAAAATAGCTTTTAAAATAAAATATTAAAGAACTTAATCTATCTTAAGATAGAGATAAGAAATTCATGGAAAAACTGCAGGAACAAATAAGCAAGATACTGTGACTAGTAGTAGAATTTGGGAAGTTATTTTTACCAAATTAGATATATTTGGTTACACTGAAAACTGCCTTGAAGTACTGAAGGTGGTCTGAAAGTAACCCTGATCACAACCTGTTGTTACTTGCATGCAATGAAACTTGCATTTTAGTATACTCTCTACTTCTGTAGACATAAATTCTTTCATGAATAAATCCTTTTAATTCAGTTATGAAAACATTTTTATTTTGTCCTTAGACTTTCCATTTACTGCAGCAACTCTCTTTTCTAAGATAATACTAGCATTTGCTTGGTTACATAAATCTATTCCTCATCTTCCAAACTTGACCATTTAGTAAAATAACGCAAGGAGCTACTAAACTCTCACATATGAAAAAATCCCGTGTCTGAGAGAACATCTCTGCAACACCTTAGTATGCTTGTCAATGGGTCCAGTGATCACAGCACACAGCGAAAAATTCCTATGAGAAGTTTATAGTGATCTCTGCTCAGCTAATATAAACAGTCTAGTTTTGATTTGGATCAGTCTGAGCCTATGATTAATACTATAGAAAGAAAAAATGAAAATTGCCTACAGGGATTCTAGGCCAAAGCCTACTGATTGTTCAAGTGAAGCATCTTCTTAATTTCACAGAGAGTAAATAAAACTCTCTTCTGTGTCTCTCTAGGGATATTTAAAAAGAAGAAAAAAACCTCCACCAAACAAAGAAGTAAAAATAGAAGATATAGGAGGCAGATGGTAAATAGCAAAAAAACTGAACAGATCGAATTAAGCTATAAAATTTCAATAGAGCAAAGAAAGAAGCAGGATCAGTTACAGAGGCAGAAAAATGAGAAAAGATAAGTAACATGAAGAAACTTTAATAGCAAAGCTTATGATATTTTAAGCATACGAATGTCTCTCTAAAGCTTAACTAAGAGCCTGAACTTTCATGTGGATAGGATCTCTTGAATTACGTTTATAGCAAAGTTCTGTTTAAAATAATGATTTCTGAACTTGGCAATCCACAGAAAATGAAAAGCAATTTTCCCGCCTCTCCTAATAAAACTAACCAAGAATGTGACCTATGACCTTATAGAATAATCCTAAAGAGTTAAAGGATAAAATTGTGTGTGACTAAGTTTATCCTGACTTCCTCTTCCTCATAAAAATATAGTTTTGCCATATTAAAGATAGTTTTATGATCTTAGTGTTTTCTGACCATCACAGCTGTACTGTTAAAAGTGTATATGAATTTATCAGAGTTTTCTGTAACTGCTCTACAGAGATGACTTAATATTCACTTCTTACACATAAAACTTAAGCGGGACCTACTGGAAAGATGGGGAAAAACTGTTTATCAGGAACACTAGTGGTAGGAAGAGGGGTAACAATTTTGAACTGGAAAGAAGAAATCCTTTACTGGTAAAATGTAAAATGCTGGAACAGGTTGCCCAGAGTAGTTGTGGACATCCAATTCCTGGAAATGTTCCAGGCAAGGTTTGATGGGGCTTTGAGAAACCTGCGCATGGCAGGGGCCTTGGAACTAGATGATCTTTGAAGGTCCCTTCCAACACAAACCATTCTATGATTTTATGATTCTAATACACTTCCATTTTCATCCCTTCCCCAGGTAATGAGTCTGCCTTGCGATAGTAATAATAATCCATACAAGTTTGATTTTATCCATAAGATTTGTAAGAAGCAGCCCTTCATTTAAAAACAAGTTCTGTGAAGAAGGTAAGTAAAAAGCCAGGGTGTTACAGAACTACTGAGACTTCCTCAGAAAAATAGCAAGGGATTTACATTGAATTTCATAGGAGCTGTGAAAAGCTGTGCTTTTGCCTTCTTCACCCTTCAGTGGACAGCAATCGTCATTTATTTCTGTTTGCCTGAAGATGTGAAATAGAGTTGAAAAGCAAACACACTGATTTAATTTCTCCAGCTCAAGAACTATCACTTTTTTTTTATTTTTTCCCCTCTTTTTTGGGCTTTTTAAAACTTTATTTCTTCAGTGCACATGAATATGAATGATTGAGAAATCTTCATACAGGTGGATGTGCAAAATAAAGAAAATGTAAATGTCTGCATCAGACACGAATTTATAAAGACTGATCGAAATTGCTGTTGCATAAGCAAGTCATATTAACAGTTATTATTGTAAGGTGTCATTTGTGCTTTCTCTGTTCCTGAGGAACATTTATTTTTTGAATGGATCTGCTGCCTTGCTAAACCATTAACATTTGTCAGATGGTGAGATTAGACTCCTAACAACTTGCAGATGACATTCAGCCATAGCAAACCCTTTTCAGTTGTTGACAGTTTGTTTAATAAGTGTGCACACCGCTGACATTTAGACAAGAAAATGTCTGTGAAATGTGAATTCTTACAGCGTGTAGCTGAAGCTAATGTTAAGTTTTCCAGGCTTGGGTTTTGGTAGGATCTTCGTGTGTACACGGATATTCTTTGTTTGCATGTAAACTTTCACAAACAGAAAGAATATGTTCCACTCAGTCCCTCAAAAATACAGAAAGTCTTGATGTTTCAGTTTATTTTTAAACTGAATTTTCAATTGAATGTAATGAAATATTTGTACTGAATGTCTTGCATTTTCTTCGCAAACTGTATTTCCAAAGCTATTGTTCTAATGATATTATTCAGCTTTCTTCTCCAATGTATATTCTGGAAATTACTCTTGTGAACAATTCCTTTGAAACTTTTTAGATATATTAAATTTAAGCCTATTTGATTTGAAAGATTGCACACTTTTCTGCCTTCAGAGTGGGATCGTTCTAAATCAATCATCTACAGCGTTTATTTAAAATCCATTGGTTTGAAATATATTTCAGTTAGCAACATCTTACTTGCCCATTTGAGTGGAAAAAAGCCTGTAAGTAAATCAGACTCAATTAAAAAGTCCAAATTATTACATGAAATATTTTCTCAAAACTTGCACTGACATTTACTGCAAGAAAACGTCCTCCACTTCAAAACTGAATTGGCAAATATTAGAAGAATGGATATATTTTCCTGAATTTTCAGACATTTAATTTCTTTCAATGAGTAATATTAGTAATTTCTGTTGTTCTTTAAAATACTTAAGAACACTTTCCTTAGGCTCCATTTTTATAAGTGCAAATTGCAGCCAAAAAACCCCATTTCTTTTCCTTCACAAAATTATGTTGATGTGCACATAAAGCAATTGACTACATTGTCAGACAGAGATTTATTAACCGCCAATGATCAGATTGTAGAATCACAGAATCATTGACTGTCCCAAGTTGGAAGGGACCTGCAGGGATTATCTAAGTCCAGCTCCTGGCCAGGCACAAGACAACCCCAAGAATCATACTGGTTACTTGTTTTGTCACTTTATCTCAAGATGCTTTGTAAATTGTTCATATGAAAGGTATTTCTGAAATTCAACAGTAAAAATTTTACCATATTTTTTTATTGTTATACTTAAAGCTTACTTAACTTCACAGAAACTTGTTTTTTTTCTTCTTTGGTTTTACTCTGAACTAATAATTCTAAATATCATCTTTATCTGGTTGTACAAATGTTCAACATGTAATTCATATTTTTTTTCTACTTACTCATATGTTTTTTTAATTTTAAAAATTGTTAGCTTTTTAAACTCAGAAATCCTAATGCATAAGATAGGAAACTAACTTAAAAATATCAGTTTAGTGTTAGACCCTTCTAAGCTGCAGAAAAAGAAAGTAATTGACAGAGAATTTCAGTTACTCATGTTTCTCAACAAAATTTTAGAATTCCTCTTCATGCTTTGTGAAATCGTTACTACAAAAAAGGAACAAAGAAAATTCTGGTCTTTTATACCCTCACAGTGTAAGCATATGAAAGTCTGTAGTCCTTGGCTCCTGCTGCGTCTCCGAGTGTTTTGTCACCTAGACACCACCACAAGTCCCCATGTCCTTTGTTGTGCAGAGGGTTGGTGCCAGTTCATGGCTTCTTGCCTGAGGGTCCTGCCTGGAGCTGGCACTGCAGCTGCTCACCCAGCCACCTGCACTGAATATATTCCTCAACAACTCTGATGCCTCTTCAGCAGTTCCAGAGAGCCTACACCTCTGCCCTGGGCAACTTATTCCAGTGTCTAATGCCCCTCTGAGTGAATATTTTTTTTCTAATAACTAATCTAAACCTCCTGTGGCACAACTTAAGGCCATTTCTTTTTGTCTCTTCACTTGAGACATGGCAGACTGACCCCCATCTTCCTACAACCTCTGTTCAGGTAGCTGTAGAGAGCAATGAGGAGTCCAAAACTGATTTGCAACGAGCATGTCCAAACAGGATCTGAGGTGCAGCCTAACCAGTACCAAGCACAGGGGGGCAATCAGACAATCACTGCCCTAGTCCTGCTGGACAGAGTGTTGCTGGTACAGGCCACGATGCCATTGGCCTTCTTGGCCACCTGGACACACTGCTGGCTCATATCCAGTCATCTGTGAACCAGCACTTCCAAGTTCCTTCCTGCCGAGCAGCTCTCAAGCCACTCTTTCCCAAGCCTGCAGTGATGCTTGGTTGCATCCCGAGTGCAGGACCCAGGACCTCGCCTTATTTGAACCTCATACAGTTGTCCTCATCCCATTGATCCAGCCTATCCAGATCCCTCTGCAGAGCCTTCCTACCCTCCAGAGGATCAACACTCCTGCCCACTTTGGTGTCACCTACAAACTTACTGAGGGTGCATTCAATCCCCTCATCCAGACCATTGACAAAGATGTTAAACAGGAGCAGCACCAATACTGAGGCCTGGGGAACCCCACTAGTGACAGGCCACCAACTGCGGGTAACTCCATTCGCCACCACTCTCCGGGTCCAGCTATCCCGCTAGGTTTACACCCAGCAAAGAGTACACCTATCCAAGCCCTGAGCAGGCAGCTTCTCCAGGAAAATGCTACGGGAGACAGCGTCAAACACTTTACTTGAAATCTAAGTAGTCCAACAGCCTTTGCCTCGTCTACTCACACCTCATCTAGTAAGCAGGGCCCTTTGTCTTAAAAGGAGATCAGGCTGGTCATGATATTGTTAGGAATGGTATCTAGGATCACGACTGGCAGAAATCTTACTGTTTTAAAGAGTTTCATGTGTAGGTCTGATTGGGGCTATACAAAATCTTTAGTAAACAGGTAATAGAGAGAAGGTGATAATATGTGTGTCTTTTTTATTTTTTTGAGATATGATAAGAGGGCTGCAAATTAAGTTCTACACATAACATTAAAATAAGGATGCGAATATCCCACCGTAAAAGGACTAGTAACATCAATTGGCCAGCAGTATGCAATCAAATGCAATAGATTTGTACAGAAAGAAAACACAAGGTTGATAAAAATAAAGGCTAAAATAAACATCTAGAAGTAAACAAATACTTCTGAACCACTTGTGAATTATCAAATGGATTGATAAAAATTATCTGTAGTAGCTAGGGGCTTATCTTTCCAAAAATTGGAGATTAAATCTCCTTGTGTGTCATTCCATAGATTTTGCTGAGCTGATATTCACTGTCATCTCCAGTCGTAAGCTAAAACACATATTGTATATAAATATACAGGAACTTACCCCAAAAGCTGATGCTGCTTGTGTGCTCCACTTCTCTATCACAGCAGCTACAGTCTTCTGGGGTTCTATACCACACAATTAAATGTTTAAATTAAAGAGTTTGTAGTTAAAGAGGAATGGGTAAATACTTTTTAAAACATTCTTTTGTGTCAGAAATTAAAATGGAAAAATTGAGAGGGTCAATAGAACTCTCTGTGATAGTAGATAAAACTGCTACCGTATAGTTCAAGAATATTTCATAGCAATTCACTTAACCCACCCCCCTTCATTTTCACAATACTTAGGTGTAACTTCCTTTCCAAAGGGAAAGTTTGTTAGCAAATTAAGTATATTGTATAGTTGCTATCCTTCCCTTCCCAGGTGAAGAAAAAAAATCCTCAGTTTTTTTCTTCCCAGTTTCAGTCTTGGAGGAAAGGTTACTATTAAATCCTCCATTTTTTTTCTTCCCAGTTTCAGTCTTGGAGGAAAGGTTACTATTCATTTTTGTGTTCTTTGTTCTCTCTGTGGCACCACCAAAAACTATTGTGTGAAATTATCTGTCTGTTATGTACAGGGCAGAGGAGCCCCGTTACCTGAGCAAGAGGAAAGAATTTAAAAGAAATTGGAGATACAAGCCTAGATATAATGTGATGCTTTCTTGTTTGAGAAAAAATTGTTCTGCATGTGGGACATAATTTTTTGTCACCCTTCTGAGGCACTGAGTCTTGTACTCATTATTAAAAAGAAATAAGGTTTACATAAAATACACAATTTCATCTCCAAAGTGTCTTATAACTTGCATCTTTAGACATTATAAATTCTTCTAAACCCACCAGTGTTGTGGATTTATGCTGGCTACTTTTTGCTGGCTCTTCCGTACAGGTCAGTAGAGGTTCTTACACCTAAAATATTTTTGTTTATTGCGTGTATTGAGGCTTTTATTGTTTGCATTTAGATGAGACAATGAAGCTCATCATCCCATAATATTAATGGATTGAAAGGTGCATAATCTAAAGCAGAGCATTGCAGACACAGATTAAGTGATTTCTTTAAAGCACACAAGATTTGGGACACCTCAGAAGTGAATCTGAGGTCTTCAATCCTAGACCCAGGAATGAACCCCATATCATTCTTCATTTCTCTTTAGTTCTCAGATAAACATTTTAAAGTTATTAAACCCTTAAACTGGATATGTGGAACAAATGAAAATGAAGAATTGAGACTGATACAAAACTTTTAATATTATTTCACCCAAAAACTGCTGAAGGTGCATTGCTACCACTGGTTGAAATATTTTTCTTTATGAAGGCATTGCTTATTCTTATCTGAACTATGTGTCTTGTATAAGGGCTGCTAATGCTAATCTTTATATCCAACTAATATCAGGAGAAAACAGATTATTTTCCCTCCAGGCTACTGATGAATTCTTCCACTGACTTTCTATCCAGTATAGTAACTGCAATGGCAACAAAACTTTATAAGAATTTAAGAATTGAATTTTCTTATTGGTTATGCTGAATAAAGTGTGTAAGTCGCATTACAATATGGGAAAGATGTAAAAATGACAAGGAAATAAAATGTGGAGTGGTTGTATTGTTTCACTTGAAAACTGTTTTCTGATGCTTCTGAATTTCAATTTATACAAACCCCACAGACCTAAAACATTTTCATTTAACTGCCTAGAAGCAAGAGTATTTGATGCAATTACCCTAAAGGTGTCTTTGCTCTCATATTCTGAATCCAAATAATCTCCAGACGTTATGTGTGTTTGGCCTTTTCTGGTGCGGATGTGTTAAGCAAGAAACGTCTCAGTAATGACTGTAAGGGAGACAGGACTGAGCAATCCTTTCTTCTGTGACCTCCTGTTCTTCCTTTCAAGGAGTGTTCAGTACAGCAAAATGTAATTGCATGAAGGGCATGATTCATATCTAGACTACACAAAGGACAGAAGGTACTGGAATGGGTGAAGTGATAATGTCCAAGAAAGTAAATGAACATGAAAGTTCTATGAACAGGTGGTAACGTGAATACAAATATATAAATGGCTGGCAGTCTGCTGCTGGCTGCCCATGAGGATGAGGCTTCTGAATGTTTCTTTTAACACAGTGTTAAAGAGTCAGTAGAGCAGCAGCAAGCAGAGGAATAACAATCAGTAATTAACAGGACAGAGTGAGTAGAGGAGCTCTAAGATGGGATAAATTCAGCAATGTAGAATAATGCAAGATTTTCAAATTGGAGAGAATTCTTCCATATATTATTGAAAATAACAAGGACTTCAAGATAACATGATGTGGGTGCATTTACTTGAGCATGTGGTGCAACACAATGAAAAAGCTGATGATAGGTGGGATGCAATTCTAGGACAATGATGGAAAAAAAGCTTGTGAACTGACAAAATCATGAAGTTTTATTTCTAAAATAGGTAAAAAAAAAGTTGAATGTTGTGTTTAATGAAAATGAAGGCTGAGGTAATCTATAGTTCAAATGAACATTCACAGCAAAATATGACTTGTTATTGGTGGTAAAAGGTCAGCCAGAAGACGACTATGCAAAAGCCATGCCTGAAACATCAAGCTATACATGTTTCTATAATTTAATTACTTAAAAATGAAACAAATATCAACATACTATAACAAGTAAGAGGCAAAATTATCATTCATGCAGCAAACTTCAGACTCAAACACTCAACTAATATATTCAAACAATAAAGTCGAAAGAAAAAACCCAAATGTCAACAACTCAATCAGAGTTTCAGGAAACATCTCTACTATTAAGGAATACACCATTAAAATCATAATAAAATAAGTCCAAAATAAGTTAAACAGATCATTGCTATTAAAAAAGGAATATCCATTTTCCCTACTCCTCACAATGCATTTCCATTAAACTCCAGCAACAAATGATCTGGGGATCCAAGATTAGCTGCAGTCATTCTGAGGTACTTTTACTGTTGGACTGGTGAATTCAGTCATCCCAGTGAAGGATCCAGCACAGGCTAGGGCTGCTACAAGATGTGAAGGACAGTTCAAAAGGTGGCTGAAGGAAAGAAGGAGGAAGGACACAAAGAGGTAAGAGCAGCCCTTTCCCAGCAGCAGTGCGCTGATAGATGAGCTCGTCAAATCCGGACTAGAGATGGATGGGCTAACCAAACAGCTGACAGCCACAGAATAGGGCTGTCCTGGAGCACCTGATGAGGAAATGGGAACAGAATTGTCCTTCTGGGCAGCAATTTAGCTCTTGTTCATTGTCCCTGTTTTACAGTGAGCAGTGCATTTCTCTCCATCTGTTTTGACGTATATCAGTTTGTACATAGACAATCATACCTGAAGGGAACTTTCAGTTAACAGTTTATGTTGCTAATATATTTTTTTTGCTTTATGGTGCGTGATTAAAATAGTAACAAATGACTTCTAGAGTCACAGTGGACCTGGAGTGACTGACATGTAGCCCTCTTTTCCCGAGGGAAAAGCACATACAGTAGAAGGATCTCATGCATCCTCCAAGGGCTGTGAACATGAGCCCAGAAATTAAGTGCATTTGTGTTGGTGAAGTCTAGAAATACATATAATGTTGTGTCATGTTTAGTGGAATGTGTGAGGTCATTGTTGATTCTTACCACAGCTCCTCAATCTCCACAATATGAAGTTCATATGGAATTTTTTCTTTGGTTTGGAGCACACAAAAAAATCTAACTGTCTCTTCAGTGTCTTTGACAATGTAATTCTGTTCACCTGTGTTCTCTTGGAAGGCAGCTATGACTTCTAAATACATGCCACTAGGGTACATGCGAAAAGCTGTAGAAGAAGAGCTCTGTCTGCCAGCATTTGCTGCATCTACACTTGGGTTTACTGGGCAAGGACAGCACCAACAGAAGTTCAGGAGAAACAGGATCTGTGTTGTTTTTTAGTGTTAAAAGAATTTTGAAGGGTGCTGTACTAAATAGCAAGGTAGAAGCAGGAGGTGGTCAGAGCCAGGAGGAATTCATGTCTCCAGACATTTTAGGATGAGTTTGTGTAGGTGGGTGGGTGGGGGGCAGGTCAGGCCTTGTCCTAGAGCCCCCTGGAGCCTGTATCCCAGCCTGAGAGAGCTGCAAATCATGGCACTCCAGAGGCAGGGCTCCACTCTCTCCTAACCCAGCTCCTGAGTGGCCAAAGGACCAGAAGTCCCACTTGGGGGCAGGGCCCACAAACGCCCAGGGATTTTAAAGGCTGAGCATAGTGTGGCACATCTTGACCTTGCCTGGCTCTTGGGGTTTCTGTCTGAGCACTGCTGGAAGGCAGGAGTTGGTAGATATATGTGTTTTTCTTTATGTTTTCTGTCTTTCTCTCTTTCTTCTTATAATTCCCTCTTCTTGGAACGTTTTGAGTAACTTAAAATCAAATGGGTTTAAAGTTTGCTGAGTTGAATTGTCCAGATTAATGCTGTGAGAAGTGTTTTTGCTAATTGGATGTTGTTCTAAATCTTTTACCAAAGTTCCCTGATTTTCTGTAGTTTGCCAGTACACTTTTGTCTTGCATTGACCTCTTGAGAATATTGTGTTCTTCCTGTGTGTCTAATCCAGAGTACTTGAACCACTGTAAACCCCTTTCATCGAATTGTCTGGGGCCTTACAGAGGTGAAGTGGGAGAAAGCAGCTAGTACTGATAAATAGTTTAATTGTAAATTTGTAGTTAAAATGTCTCTGTAATTGAAGATCAGTTCCATGGCTTAAGGAAGCTGGAAGATTAACGGGGCACTACTTACACATTCACATTCTACACCAGAAAGCTGTCATTCATAGAAAAATGTAAGTTTAGTTTACCTTGGAAAAAAAGACACTTTTAAAATTTTTTTTTAAAGACTAGTGAGTTTTTGCAGCTTCTCCCTGTTGTTTGAGTTGGAATTGTCTTCATTGTAAGCCTGCTACTGCTTTTTCAGCCTTTCTAAGGAAACAAAGGAAAGGTTATTCTAAGTCCCATAACAAGCTGGGCTCTTCAGCAATGAAAAAAAGGGTTTAAATGATCAGCATTTGCTCAGTTATATAACTGTTATTTCCTGTATTCATTCAACTTAAATTGAAATGCAGTTTACAAAATACCAAATGACCCTTTTTTCTTGCAGGCCACTAGAGATCATCAGTAACAGTTTCTAATGTTTTATGGGGTTTTCTTTCTAACTCTGTAGGAAAACAATCGAGTTGATTCTTTCCTGCCTTAGTTTTAATTGCTAATAAATCACTCTGCTTGCACATCATGCTCTCCAGCACACATCAATTATCATCTGCTCTCTTCTTCAGGAGATGTCTAAGATGCCTCTACCTTAAAAAAAACCCCACAATGTTCTCTTGATCTTTAAGACTGATTCTGAGGAAAGACGTTCTAACAAATCTGTCAGCACCTGGATGTCTTGGTTATTCTAGGTGCATGCTGATTTCCCCTTTAGTGCAAAACGTCTTTAGCTGTGACCCTTTAATTGTGTGTTAAGGTGACCAGAAAAGCACAGCCTGAGAGAAAATAAAAAGCAACACATTTTTAAAACATTCTTTTTAGTAGATGCTGGTATAGCCTAGGCAGTCTTTTTACCTAAGACTAGGTATGTCTTTTTAGAAGGCTTTAGTATAGGTGATACATTCAAAATTAAGCTCCTTGTATCACTAATTCCCCATACATTTCTTGAATCATTTTTCAGAGTCTATTGCTTCAAATATGTTTACCCTTAAAATAATTATTGTATGCATTTCAGCCTGCTTGGATGACCAAAGCTATTACCCAGCACTTAGCCAACAGCTGGAATGATTATAGCTTTCTCCCTTGAGTCTTTTCTGGTATCTCAGATCCGATTTCCTTCCCCAGTCCTAGAACTAGCATATACATGCCAGACTTAAGCTTCTTCTCTTTTCTGTTGCTAGACAGACTACTTGCTTTAGCCTGCTACAATTTTAATCCTCTCTACCTACCCCTCCCATTCAATTGATCAAATATTTCTGTAGGGTTTGAACCTCAGATGAGACAACTGACCAGTCTATTTTTTCTTAGTTCATGAGCTTGGAGGACAAGTCATGCATTTGCCCAGTTTGGATCATGCTTGCTGCAGATGGAATCTAATTTGCTGGCTCTCTGTTAAGCCTCTGGGAAATTTACTTCTAAATTGATGAGAATAAATTCTGCTAATAAATTTTCAGGGGAAAAGGGATATAGACCTGTCTAGCACACAGCCTGTCTGAAAGTCATTCCAACGTAAGAAACCCGCTGAGTTTTCAATTAAAGCCTTATACTTTTTCTAGAAAATGGTCATTGTATTTTGGCTAGTATTTTTCATAAACCAGACCCCAACAACAACATGATATGAAAGGTATTGTGAATAATTTGAATAACTTATGTGCTATTGAAAATAGTTTTGTTGGCAGGAAGTACTTGAAACTGATAATGACAGGCCATACCACCATCCCCTTCTATAATCGCAAGTTCTATCCTTATAAATGGATTAAGGCTGCCACACATTTTTCTTTGTCAGGAACTTCTTTAGACTAGGTTTTATCAATAAAGCTGCTATTGAGATGTGGTACTCTTTATTGTTTGCACAGATGCACTGCTTATGCACACATAGTAGTAATTGTTCATGTACAATAATTGTTCAGTTACTTTACAGTAATTGTCTTGTGTACTTTATATAAATATCAGTTTTTGACAGCTGGTTTGTTCATTGTCAGCTCATTATGAACTGATTCCTTTTGTTGCCAGCTATTGCTGTAAAGCACTGTGAAAACAGTATGCAGGTTGTCAGCGGAATTTCCTGAAGTGATCAGTAGCTAAAGAAATCCCTTGTTTTACTGTCAGCCTGGGCCTTATTATTTATATCTTCCCATGGAGCCTGGAAATAGCTCCAGCAGCAAATACCACTAAACTTTTACCAAGGGAAGATTTCATTATCAGATACCGGCTTTCCTAAATTAATTTTGTTGGTTGCTTCCTCCCTCAGCTGTATATGTTTCCTGTATGGTTTTGCTGTCTTTTCCACATAAAGTGGTAGCCTTTTCAAGCCAGGCATGTATTTTTAAAATAGGATGATGTACAATTTCCCAACATGAGCAACAATCTGGACTCTGTTCCTGTTGAAGTGTACAGGATCTTCATTCCACACATTTAGATGTAGGCTTCTTTTTTCTAGGTTTCTGAATACTAAATTTAGCCATTTGCTTCTAATTATATTAGAAGGGTGAAGACTATAAGATAATTTAAAATGATCAGTTTTCTAAAGTTTTTTTGCTTTAGTATTTATCTTAAAGCATTCTGGCTTTTAGTGTAGTTGTTAGGAAGCTCTGCTAGTAACAGATTATTTTCGTTTTAATGCTTGAGAGAGAAAGGTCACCATGAATATGCAGTCTGCAGGCAGTGCAGTCAGAACGTAGATCCATATGGCAAAGAAACCACACCACTGAAGTCAACAAATACGGCAACATCCTGATAGAGGATTCAGCAGTAAAAAAGACGAGCCTAACAAATGATTACACACTAAGCAATGTAGCTTTTTACAATCACCGTCCAAAAATCTGCAAAAAGAATGGAGGGATAATTTTAAGATTCCTTCTTTTATTTCCCTCCCTACTGCCTTCTTTTGTCACTCTTCTTACCCTCATTCACTGAGGAAAATCTAAATAAATAAATTTAACCTGACAAAATGAAACTGAAGTTTCATCCTAGACTAAATTTGATACCTGTCATTTATTCATTCATTCATTTTTCAAAGTACTTTAAGTCAGCCCATAGCTTGTAAACAGGAGAAATATATTGAATACTAATGGAGACAAGTAATAATTGATTGGTTAAGAAGGGCACATTGATCGTTCATATTTAGAATGAGGTATGGACCTACTTACTCTTTTATTAATTGAAATCTTAATTTAAAGATGCTGTTATTTGGTGTTAATTATGTGATCACCATTAAACCATTATAAAGGGGTTTTTGTTAGCTTTTGGTTACTTTTTTTTTCTGAACAAGTATATTTATTTTTCTAGTTGACTAGGAAGCATTTATGCTTCCTAGTCAACTAGAACATCAATGAAAGTTAGAAAATCGTTGGGCTTTTCTTTCTCTATATTGAGTTGTTTTCTGTGTAGGTACAGAAAGTTCTGATCAGTATCAGAGCCATCTCTAAGAGGCACCTTTAGTCTGAACAATTACTGTGTCAATGGAACAATATGCTAGTGATATACATAGCAAGACGTAGAAGTCTCTGGAACTCATCCTTAAATGGGGTAAAAATCCCATCAGCAGTGTAAAAAATGGATGGAAACATAAAAGATCTGTTGTACAGATCACCTTAGAATGGTTACTATAATTTATATTGTTAAAGTATCCAAATGTTGAACATTTTAAAAATGTTTTATATAGACATACTTCAAAAATTCCCCCTCAGTGATAAAGGAAAATTATGATTGGGTAAGATAAAATGAAAGGAAATTCCTTCATTCATTCATTCTTTACTCCCTTTCAAACAGAAAAAATAGAGGGATAAGAAGGAAATAAGAAGTTTTGTTTAGGTTTCTTCCTGGCTGTATATAGGGATGGATGTATTTCTTCTAACTTCAGGCAGCTACAATACAGATTTGAATATCTCATTTGTTTTGCAGGCTCTCTTTGTAGACAAGGGCAAAAACCAGACTCTTTCAGGGTGAAATTAATTTCCTTTTAAGCTTGATAACTAAAAGGTTGGATGATAGGTTGGATGAATTGTTCTATTTATTAGTACTTCTTTAGAAGTGTCTCTCTGTTGACTAGAAATGGAGGAAAACAAGCTAGTATAGATATCAGTGTCTAGAAGTCAGATGAGATATATCTCCTTTCTTATGACTAAAAAGAGCAGATGATGTCAAAGAATGGTCTCACGTTTGTTAATGTGGTGGAATTATACCCTATTGCTTTTAGAGGTTTTATTTTAATATAGACAAAAGGTTATTTTTTGTTAAATATTGCCCTTGAAATGTCCCATAGAAGCTCCAAATAACTGAGATTTATGCTTCCTCAGCCTTCTTTAATTCTTCAGTTATTTTTTTTTCTCTTGGCGAGACTTGATCTTTCCTGCTCTTCATACCTATTATATTTTGGTCCTTATGCACTTATGGAAAGGTAGGACTTATGTTTTTCTAGATGTTCATTTGCATTTTAAATGTTTTTAAGCAAATTGTATTCAACAAATAGAATACAATACAAATTGTATTCTAAATTTCTCAGTATTTTAAATTGCATCCTATGAGAAGCGGAAAGAGATAGCAAATTTTGGTTTTCAATAGATTCTACCTGATGCAATAGTTACTACGCAAGTGGGCAGCTCCTCCTTCAAAACCTAGCCTCTGGCAATATTTCCATGGGAAGACTTGCATAATGCTGAATCTTGCCTATAAGCCCACACAAAAGTGTTAAATTCCTTCTGAACTCAATACACGCTTCATAAAAAGAACGCAGGATAGAATTGGATTTTAAACAAAAGCTAGCTAGGAAGCAGGAAGGATCTTGATTTGCTGAGTGCTGAGCCTATTTTTGTCACTTCATTTAAATTCTTCTTCCTTTTGAAGTAACATGCAAACAACATTTACAGTCTACAAATGAAATCAATTAAGAAGCTATGAGTGAGACTTGAGTTGTTTACAAAACTGAGAGTCTGTGCAATTCGAGAGAGAAGTCGAGTTGTCTGCTTGAAGGCTATACTGTCACTCTGCTAATAAAAAAAATAAAAACCAGAGTGTCTGCACCATAACAATTAGAGAAAGAAGGGGGAACCCACATTAAATATTAGAAGACAGTTTTGGTTTCTTGTTGGGATGCAGATTAATATTTATTAGTATAAGTTTAGATACTGAAAGGTCTTTCTAATCAAGGTGAGAGGCAATTTTCATTAGCTGATTTTTAAAAATGGATAAATATGCATGAACAGATTAAATATCCAAGCCGTAGCAAAATTCTAATAAGGATAAAGAAAATGTATTGCTCTGTAATCCACCAAAGGAAAAAATTGCTCTCCTCTTCAGTTGCAGAGACTGCTATTGTGACGAAGTAAGAAAGAAAAAAAAGTGTGTGTATATATACATACATATAAAAGGAGCTGGATAGATTTTTTTTTATTAGATAGGAAGAAGAAATTATTCAGGAATAACTTACATAGTCAGTGGACCATTGCACTGGTAAGATTTGTTTTCTAAGCATTATTTGTGCTTACTTGCTGTATTTCAGCTCTATTCACAGTGAATGTGCTTTCTTTCTCATTTTAATCAACAATTTTGTAGTGCTATTGTGGACAGTGCATGTCAGAGGGCTCCTAATTTATCCTTGGAGCAAAGCTATGCAAGCCACTGGCTTTGCACTAGAGATAAATTTGACCAGTTGGTATGTGAACCTATCATAAGTTATAAAAAAAACCCCATTACAATGAACTAGTCAAGCAAAACCTTATAGCTCAAGATCTTTGTTACATGTCATAAAAATTGTCTGTTGCCTTGAGAACTGAACTGCATCATACTCCAAACACGTGTTTTGACACTGTTTTTCCATGTTCTACAGTTGAGAATGACCTAGTGGAAGTTTGGAGGTTACACATGGCATATTAATTGACTGATAGGAGGATGATCTAGAATCCAGATTTCCTCTGTTGCGCAGTGGCACTGTTCCTCTACGCTGCTGCCACTCTTGAATTGTGGTGCATTGTCATGTGTAATGTTTTAGGTCACCTCAATACACCTTGGTAGACATACTTACAATGTGATATTAATTAAAGACTATTTATTTTTTATTTTCCCTGTCTAAAAGGAAGGGGGAAATAATACAGTAAAGTTTCTGACTGTGGGCGGCTTGTTCGGCTGAAAGTGATAGGTCGAGTTTCACTTCTGGGAAGAAGGGATGAGTAAGTTTCTTCTAAAGTTAGCATGACATTTCTGTAGCATCCCGCCTTGTGCTCAGCTCCAGAATTTCAAGGCTTTGAGTGCATCTGAAGGGAGTTAATCAAAAGCAGTAGAGACAGGGCAAACTTTGCTGTCAGATCATAAAAGCATTGTAGTGGAAAGACTTATTAAGGGGAAAAATAAATAAGAAATAATAAGACTCTTCAAACTGAGGAAACTGAGTGAAAAAAAACCCCACAAACTCTGTGTAGGTGGCTATCTTACAGCTTCTGCTAATGGGGCTGAAGAAGAGAGCTACATTGCCTTAATCGTCTACTCTGTATTGTTCACAGGTGTTTGTGGGACCTGGGCACAGCGGTTCCTATCTCACTTTTAATTTGTACAAACCACAGTTCCTTCTGAAGGCTTCCCATATGTGCTTAATTGTTAGCTACAGTAATAATGGACATGAATCCAGCTGCTGAAAGTAAAATCAAAATGAAAATTCAGATCATTACCTGACTCTTTACGTAATCTCTCAAATAACTTTGTTATCTTACTTTCCCGTCTCCTTGCCCTCCTGCTGTTGTAGCACAAGCTCTGTGAGGATGTGGGGGAAAGCATAAGTGCTGTAGCTGGCTCAAGAATAGAATCTCAACTGATGAACCCCTGAACAGGTCCAGCCTCTTCATCTGGTGCGAGCAGGGAGCAGAAGCAGCTCGCGGACTGTTCCTGTGACAGTTGAACTGAAGCACGGAGCCTTGCTGAGAGCTGTGGTCCCCTGCCTCGGGGGCATGCCTCCCCTGGCTGGAGAGAGGGGCTGTCCGGAGCACGGGGGCCTTCTGGGGCTTTCCGAAACACTGACACTGTGGCCAGGCAATGTGTCTGAAATTGCTTGTTTAGAGATTTGAATTACAAATGAACGAAAGTCGGTTGGTTTTCTTGTGTCGTTCTCCATATATTTCTTTCCTTCCTCTAAAGAGAAACTAAGTAATTTCGTCCTCTCTCGTGGGAGCACTTACAAAAGCATTTCTCAGAAAGGATGCTGGTAGTAGAAAGAGAATTGTTCATTATTGATGTCATATTTTATCCTCCTTAGAAAACAGCTGTTCTTATAGTTCTTTTGTAAATGAATCATTTTCACTTTGTATTTATCAGAGAGATCCTTGGAACTTGTATTTTTTGTCCAAAAAATATTTTTGAATATTCATATCTTTCAGAAAGAGGGAGAGAAAATTTTTGTGTTTCAGTAACTAAAGCCTTCATTGAGAAGGTGGCCTTTTTTCTGGAGAAAAAATTCTGGAAAAATGAAATCCACAGATTAAGTTAAGAAAAGATATTTCATTACCACTTTTTAAATTTATTTATTTAATTTTTTTTTATGATTCTGATCAGCCTTAGCACATCACACATTCTGGTGATTCAGAAACTCATTTACATAATTTTTATTTGCATTTGATTTATGGAACTTTTTTGTTTGTTCATTTCTCCTCACAAGTGAATGTCTTTATTTACATTTTCAATTCTTCAACTTCGGCATATATTGCATAAAATATTACATACATACATCAAAAGTATGTAATGGAAGGTATACAGAAAACATTAGAATATTAAAAGTATGGGTACATTTCAAGGCCAAATTCTGTTCTAAAATATTTGAGTCTAGTAAGTTTCTCTGAAAAAACAGCTGTGCCCGATGGTTATGAAATACAAACTCAGACAATCCGTTTCCTAGAAGAACAAGCTGTTGTAGTTGTCTCTGTACATCTGTTTGCAAAAGCCAAGTCTTTATTTACAAATCAGAACAAGGACCAGATGATGGGCTGTCAAAGCATTTTCTGTCAAGTGACTTTTTGTCACTGTATATGTTACTTGCTTGCATAAACATGATGAAACACTGTATGACATCACATAACCATACATCACATGTAAATTAAAGATTCTTGACGTGAAAAGTACATTGCTGAGGCAAATGAGAGGCAGCTCTTTCCTAATCACCAATCACATCTGATACAATTATTAGGATACATAGGACAGAGTAGGGAATTAGACAGTATTTAATGTTTTTCAACAGTGTTTGGGTAGAAGTGCTTAAACAGAATCTAACCTCTTCAAAGTATGTTGTGGTGCCATAAAATTCAGCCAAAATCGTGGCACCATAGAATTCATCCTAAGTTTGTATGTCTTATCTATTCAGATGTCTTCTGAGTTATGAAACATCTGTTCAGACTGTACCTAAATCAAAACAGACTGCAGGCCCACAGACTAGGTACAGCTTTGGGTTGATGCTGAACAGGGGCAAAAATATTCCAGTTTATTGACACGGAGATTCTGGAGTCTGCTTCCACCTTAACTCCCAGAGAGAGAATAATAATAGTAATTTCCACAAATATCCAGTTATGTTACAGAGTAAACTGGATTAGGCCATTTGACCCTGAGATGAGCTCAGTTGGTTAGCACATAACACCAAGGTTGTGGGTCTGATTCCCATACAGGCCGCTCTTTTAAGAGCAGGACTCAAAAATTCTTGAGGGTCCCTTCCAACTCAGATATCCTGTGATTCCTTCTGAGTTTGCACCTAAATAATGTTAAAACAGCAGCATATGAGGAATGACTTGCAGTATAAATGAGACATTCAAAGCAGCAACACACAGTAATATTGGAAATAGCAATGATAAGACACATTTTATAATAAAAAAATCTACCTGAACCTGAGCATGGTGAGAAAGGTGCATTTGTTTTAAAAGAGGTGAAGTTTACTGTTGTTTATGGTTGCATGAACACTGTTGTCCAACACTCAGGCAAACTCTAGGCAATAGGTTTTAATAGGATCTAATAAAATTTCCAGTGTTTATTCTTCACTCCTCAAAAAAAGCTACAGTATCCAATCTATTTTTTTAGCCATTAAAATAATTTGTTTGGACAGTCTCATTGACAGTGCATGTACAGAATTGAAGGTGAAGTCTTGCATCATAAAACTGCATTTGACTGTGTGCTTCAACTGTTGGGAATATGGCTATAAATTAATGCAAGTTATTTTCTCAAGACATGGAACCACTTGTGTAGACAGCTCCAGGCTTTAAATATGTCAATTGTGGTTGTAAGAAATAATATCTGAATTGTCAACTCCGAGGAACATGGAAATTTCAAGGGAAAGGGAAATGCAGGTTTTGCTTGCTTCACTTCAGAAACTGAGATAATTTGGTTTTAATTTTTCATAAGAATGTTTGGAGTATTCCACCTGACCTGCTGGAGCTGGCAGTGATTAGTGCACATGTGCCTTTCTGAAGACTGAATTGCTGGGGTTATAAAGTAATCCAGAGACTGTTGTCTTAAATCAGGGCAAATCCATTAACACTCTTAGAAACATAGTAATTTGCATTAGCTATATTTGCTTTCTCTGTTTACCTATAAATAGTGAAAAAATTGGAAGAATGAAAAAAGGACTTCAAAAATTTTCAAAATACTCGGTATGCATTGTTACTTTAAATTATAATATTCAGTAGTCGTATCTAAGTATCAAAAATCCCCAAGGGGGATAATAGGAGAGTAAATAGCCTGTAAATTAATCCTAAAATGAAATTTTGCCATATGTTGTGCAGATTGTTCAAAACTTTTTATGATGTCAATCACAGAAGACATGTTTGCCATTTTTTAACACAACAATGTTGTTACTTTGAAGTGTCATTCTCTGCTCAGTATGCATTTGAATAGAAGTACCATTGGAATTAACTAAATTAGATAAATTCCGATTTATCTTTGCTATTGTAACATAACATGCATTTTCCTTACTCATTTTTATGCAAGTGAAACTGAATTTTTGATACAATAGGAAATACTACCTAAAACAGGCCAGGCCATATGCATTTCTATTCTACTAAAGAAAAAGAAATAGAGTTTTGTGATGGTGTCAAAATTCCTTTTGAGAACTGGATCAGTTCTAAAGTTTTGTGCAGTTTAACTAAAAAAATAAATCTTTGTGCTCTTGCTGGGTATCTAGAATTTATACCATTTTTTACCTACTCTTGATAAATGTCTGATTTCTTTCTTTAACTTGTGAACTTAATGTTTTTAATATGCAACTTTCAATGTCACCAGTCCAGAAGACTCGTGTATACCTTGATCAGAACTCAAGTGTGCCAAACTAATCGTGTTCCCGGTGATCTTTTAAATTCTGTGAGATTAGCTGTCTGGTGGTCATATCACTGAAGTCCTATCCTTCAAAATAATTTCAAACATCTCTATGAGATGAAATGCTGCTAAATAAAGAGAGAAGATTAGGAAATAAGTTAAAATTTTTCTATACTCTAATTGTCAAACCACTTTATATCATTCTGATAACTTAGAAAGGATTGTTTCCCGCACTCATATAATTAGCTAATGAGGACTCTTCCTGGCTGTATTCAGAAAATCAAATGCCTCAGTTGTCTTACTGTATGCTTCCCTGTAATGTGAAAGGATTTTATAGCAGAAATTATTAATTTACTTTAATTTTGAACAGGTTTAACACCTTGCTGTTTTGCCTTTGGTTGTGGGGTTTTTTTTTGGGAGAGGGGAGGGACTGCGATGGGATTGTTTGTTTTGTTTTTTTCTGATTGTGTATTTCTTCTTCCCTACACATGTGCAAGATAAACACAAGCTGGATGGAAACTGTGGCTATAAAACTGCATCTGTGGTTTAACACTATACTGTCTCCTGAGAAAATTTTCAACATCTTGGCGAAACTACATGGATATTTTGCTATATTCAATTACATGTTGGAAAAAGCAACATGCATACATAAAACACGTGTACAAATTCATCTGCACAAATGGTATGTAAACTCATGAACCTGTGAATCATAAATGTGAATGATACCAACTTTTGTCTCACAGAATCTCTAACAAGTAAAGATTTAAGGAAGTAAACTAGCAGGTTACGAAACCGAGACATCTCTGACTGCTTTTCCTTTGGTAATGTAGTATTTCTAAATTGATATGCTGTATTTATAAATAATGAGTTGGAAAAATAAATAGCTAAACCAGTTGAAAAAACACTGTAGATATTATTAGTGGGGGGAAATTACTATGGAAGTTAATGCTGTTATGGGACTTCAGAGATTTCACCAAGTTAGAAAATTGTATTGCAATTTTTGTAATAACTGGAAGTAAAGAGCGTGGTTTTCAATGTGTGCTGATATATATGTAGCAGAGGCAGAAAAATAAATTTAATTGAGTAGCTGGCATCAACTGAAGGTGTATTTCAAACAGCAATCTGAATTCAAACCCTGAATTTGAAATTTGCCAATCATTATGTTGAACCCAGCTTGCAAACTACTGTATAAATAAAAATTCTTCTTGAAAAGGAAAGAGAAAGAAAAGATCTTCGTATCCAATTAACAAGCCTCCTTCAGTGTGCCTCTTTCTCTATGTAACACCAGGTCAGGTGTCTCCCCAATGCGTACAGGAGTGATTAAGACAGAAAAAGAAACCCTCTTGCTGTTTTCTTAAGCTATAGACAAACACTTCATGTAAATCTTGTTTTAAACAAGCTTTATTTGGGTGAAAATACCGCATGTACTAAATGAAGTTCTCAGAAGTTTTGCAGCAGTAAAAATAAATGCTAACTAAAGGTAATACATGCTTTCTATCTTTGTGATTGGGAACACATACCAGGCTGCCTTTATGCCAGTGTTCATGGGTGTATTTAACATGTGTGTGTCTTCTTCAGAAGAAAGGCAAGAAACTAAAGAAATGCTCCATTGTAAGCAGAGTACAGTTGCAGTTGCTGAATGAATTAATTAAAAAATCTGATTCCACCTTCTCCAAAGAGTGGCACAAATACATACCAAGCAGGATGTCAACACATTAAAATTTGGCATCATAAAATCTGTACTGCAAATGCATTTTTGTTGATTGAGCAAACCCCAAAAGAAAAATCTTGATGGATGTGCATATAACAATGAAGCTATGAATTTAAAATAAATGCAATAAATTATAAAAGCAACTATGCTTATATATCTCTTCTTCTGACTGCATAGCTTTGCTTCAGTGTCCACAGGAGCCTTGAAAATACTTTTTGACTTCGATAGGGAAGTATTTGGAATGAAGTGTAAAAGCTCATTTTCACAGCACTGATCTTAAATACAATCATGGAAAAACAAGCATGTGGTTTGAGCTGTGATTATGTTACGGGTCTGCAGGTTAGATCAGTCATGGAGAGCTGCTCTTAGAAATGCTATTTTCTTATTGATCATGGTCTGTTTTAATGGAATTCAATGTCCTTTTCCTCCCAATTTATGTTTACTCATCCAAATGCTGAATAACTTCATTGATCCTAATCTGAAGCTCTGACTGGGATCTTCTTAAACAGGAAGCTTGCTTTAGGTATTAAGCACTAGAAATATCAGATTTCATTCCTCATGCAAATGCTTTCTAAACTGTAGCAGTTTTATTGTAAACAATGGTTTCCATTAATTTGCCTTGAGTTCCCTAAACATTTATGACAAATACTATTTAGTGCCTGGTATTGGGTAAATTCTCAGTACGAGTGGAGTAACTCTCAGTACCACGATCAGTGAAGTAAGTGGGATTATGCCATGGCATTCACAGACATTTTCTACAGTCAGTGTGAAACCGACCTTTATAAATGAAGAGAGCTTTTCTTAAGTCAGCAGTTGAAATTCAAAAAACTGGTGGGCTGGCATTGAGCTGCCTGTACCATCTTGTGATTCACCACTGCAGTGTTACCACGTTCAAAACATTGCTTTTGAAGCCATTATTCCTTACTCTTGTTGTGTTAAGCATGTGTCATCTTCTTCAGGTGATGCAGTGCTTTCAGAAAAGCAATTAGTCACTGAGGACTGCTAGGCAATTCAAAGATGTCTATGGGGAGACAGTATCAAAGACACTGCAAGCTCTAAAATTAACATCAAAGTTATTATATGCGAAAGAAAAACTTGTACCTACTACTGCTTTCACAACTGCAAACCTTTTTGTTTAGGACAATTTGTGTATCTCATGGCTATGTTGTTCAGTTTTTCTGAAGTTTGTTTGCTTTTTCCCCCATGGAAGCAAGTAATTATTAAAAGGAGATTAAAAAAAAAAAAAAAAAGGAGTCATTTAAGTGTGCATATCTGTTGAAGTCTGGTTGGATGTGACACAGAAGCTGCAAGGTAATGGGTTTTTGTGCCTATGCAATAATTGAAACTTGACACCAGTATGTTATGCAAGGCTGCAAATAATGGTTCCATTTGAAGAATTACAGAATTTTCCAATCTTGTCATCACTAAATAAAATTCTAATTCAAAATGCTACAGTGAATGGAAGTCCAGATGTGCAGGCTTACTATTGTCAATCAACTATCATCTGGGACTATTTATCAGAGCAAAAAGAGAACATAGAAAATAATTTTTGGACAGTTGTCAAATTTCATTCTTGCCATAGTTAATCACAAGCTCTAAAATGTTCTTTACTCTGAAAACCGAAACTGATTACAGATCTTGTGACTGTGAATACAGTTTTAATGATTGCAGAAAAGATTAAACTCAAAAAAGATCTTTGTTTCAAAACAACTGAAAAAAGCCCCAACAACTACCACTTTCCTCTGCACCCCCTGTTTTTTAACTTGCCACTGCTGCATGGGTTGTCTCTTTTGTACAAATACCTTTTGTTTTGTGCCTCTATGGAGGCTTTTTGCTTTTATAGTAAGAACTCATCTTCTAGACAGTCTAGAAGAGTTCTTTAACAGTTTGGTGTGAACAAAAATCAAGTTGTTTTCTCGGCAAAGTCTCTGTCTTACAGGTGCAAAGGAGGCCCACTAAAGTTCTCAGGACGATAGACAATATCAGTTGATTCTGTCTTTTGCTTTTCAGATAAAGAGAGAGAGCTGATAATAAAACATGCTGAAGGAAAAGGTAGTTTGGGATTCCTCCAGAGAAATAAAAATGAAAAAAGGGTTTGGATTTGGACAAATATATATATTTAGGCTAAATATAACCTAAAATTGGAATTCAGTATTTCAGTGCTAAATGAACAAAACCTGGACAAAATCCCATGGGTGATTGTAGTAGATTAAAGGAAGGACTAAAATTAACAGCAAGACAAAGGACAAGTGTTCAGAGTGTCTGATTATTTAGACTTTGATGCAAAACTGAATATCAATATTAGTAGTTTTAACTTTTTCCTGATAGCTATATCCTGAAGATCTGTATTTACCACCACATATTAGTTAATTTTCTCTTCCTGTTTTTTTTTCTTTAAACATAATTTGAAGTACAGTGTTATGTCCTTAGTGGGTGAAACCTGTTGTGTTTAGATGTGATATTGATCAAATGGTGTTTCATTGAGTTCTTTAATTTTCAGTGAACTAATTATGAAATGTGCAAAACAAAGTAATTTCATCAAAATTAGCAAAAGCATGCTTGTTTGGAAGAGTTCTTTCAATCATTCACAATAGCAGTATTCTCTTTGGAGGTTGAAAAGTGTGGCTAGTGTTGTGCTTTGCTGTGTTGGGTAAATGTTTGTGCTTCCATTACTTTTTATACAAAAACTGTGTTCAACAAACTATTTTTCTGACAATGTGCAAAAGACTCACATGCAAGAAAGAAAAATATGGTAACTGTCTATTTTTCACCATACAAAATTTCTGTGCATTTTTTGATTAAAATTTTAAAAAAAGGTTGTTATTATTAAACTATGATAGCAAATTGCTTACAAGCTGAAATAACAACTAAACTGTACAATAATTTCTTCTGACTATATGCACCTGACACACACACAACAAGAAGATTGAAAAGATCATCCATGCAGATCACTGCTGAATGCCAATATAAACTGATTAATTGTCTGCAGGGGAGATTTTCTAAATCACTAAGGTACCCAGAGAAGCAATTGAACTGAAAGTTAATGACATTTTTATTCCTAAGTCTCTTGGTTGTTTGTGAATGTTCAGCTTCCGCATGAACATATTACAAATGAAGCTGTTGAAATACCTGGAAAAATCTGTGTGTTTTCTATTTCTCCCTTTAGTGCTCAATGATTCTTGTGGTCAACACTTTACTTCCAAAAATGTGTACACTTTAAAAATCATTAAAGTCAATTTATTATTTTGCTTTGCCATGCTTTAATCAACACATAGATCTAATTTTCTGGACATATGTTGAAATTATCCATAGGAGATTTTTTTTCTGATGAGATTCTGAGTTCTGCTTATCTTGGCTGGTTTTCTTGCCATTAAGAGAGATTTTTCTTGTCATATTTGGTATTCTTTATGAAATGCTGCTCAAGATGAGTAATTCAAGGTTAGATATTCATCAAGCTTCTATCTTCTAAAAATAAGAAAGAGTTTCAAAACCAATACATCAAGTTTGTGAGAATATTAGTCTTGGGTACACGTAGATTGTTTCTCTAACTAGACAACATATCAGAGCTCTCAGTTTCCAGGAAAACTGTTACTGATCTGATGCCTGTTTTGTTTATGGTTTTAAATGTTGGTTTAGTTTTCACATGTTTCCAATGGCTATGTCTTGGGTTTTTTTACTCTGGGGGTAACAAAAGTGTCACTGGCTTCCTGTTTTCTTATCCTTGATGATTTTGATCTACATTGCTTTGTAAGAAGAACTTCGGTCTGAAGTCATGTGAAGTGGCCTAAGTCACTTTACCAATGAATGATCCCCCTTGCCTTGATTGTAATACCTGAGGGATTAATGGTTTTTATCTACATGGTATCTTACAGAGAGACTTGGTTCAAGAAAAGTCAATACTGAAATATGAGCTAAACACTCACCTTTTGGGAATGTCCGATTTAGCTGTGTAATCAGCCTTCCAAACATTTGCTAAGTGGCCTCATGATTATTTGACAAGATAGACTGGGACTGTTGTAAGGAGTAGAGCTGCTCCATCAGGAAACATAGACTGTCAGCCTTTTTCTTCTCTTTTTTGGTTTTTCCTCCTCTCTACCCTTCACCCCTCTCCTTTGTCTCTTCTCAGCTAGATCTAGTTTGAAACTTACAAGTGTCTAGTGTGGCTCATGTTTCTGACTACATCCTTTTGCCTTTACTGGCTCTGAGAATATTCCTGTATCTGTGTGTCGGGTATGTTAATCTCCAGAATTTTTCTCATGATAGAACATTCAAAAGTTAATAAAAAGCAAATTCACTTCCCTGAGAATACTGGGTGCATCCAGGTCTTGTAATTCCTTTTTAACACACTTTGTATTAGAAGAGGTCTGTCTGAAATCAGACGTGACTATGCAGTCATGGAGTGGGATATGGACAGCACTACAGTATTGCATTTAATTAGCGAAGACAAGAACCTTCCTTTTGAGAGTCATTAATTTGGTGCATTGATCAGCCCCTAACAAATTCAAAGGCAAGCACAATTATGTCTTTTGTGTCCAAATTTTCTGTCAACAAATCCATCGCGCCAGTTCCTGAATCTCTGGAATTTGACAGAACATAATGGAAAGCAAATAATTAAAATATTTTCATTTGACTTAATTGGGCTTGTTAACCACTGATACGTCATTAAATGAAGTCTGTGAAATTAATTTTTTATTGAACATACTTTGTCATATTATAGTAAATAAAATTGTAGATTTTAATAGAAATGAAAAAAAACATTAAGAGCAAAGTATAGACAACAGTTTCTTGTGGACAGCTTTGTAAGTGTATTGACTGCAATTAAAATTTGCTGTCATACAGTCCTTCAAGCAGCCTGACTTTGATCGAAAATGAATGCAAGATCACATAATGCTCTAATCCCATTATAAAACAAGAAGTGATCATGAGTTGCACATACACTGCAGTAATGATCCAATAACACAACAATGTGTATTTTTTTAAATTTTTTTTTTGAGTGTAATGAGATGTAGTGAAGCTTCCTTTAAGTTAATATAATAATTTCGCTGGCAATCATAAGACATGTAATTAAAGAGGAATATCAAAGGAATAAAGTTTCCGTGTGCCAGATGGAGTCTTAGCTATGAGTACTCAAACAAAGACAGAATGAAACTTTGAAATTTATACACCAAAAATGGAGATTCATTAAAAGCTAAAGACTGTATCTGATGCTGTATGTCATTATGTTGATTCTTTCTTCCTTATATTGTCTTAGTAATGTGAAATATTCATGCTGAGGCACAGTCTCTTCCTGGACCCTTAGAGGGCATATGATTCTGTCACCCATTCTCTGTGTGAGGCATTGATTAGCTTTTGATAATTTATAAAACATCTTTCAGGTTTTTGCTGAGTTTACAACTTCCATTATGCATTACCTGGGAAAATTTCTGGACAAACAGGTTGTCAAATGTATACATGCAATACTCATGAAAAGGCTGCTGTTTTGGATAAGCAGAGACCTCTGCTCAAAGCAGAACCTACTTCAATTCCGAATAAAGACTTAACTCTCTGTGGACAAGAACAGTAAGGGAACATGTCTAAAAACTAGCCCGTAAGGCTGTGCAGCTTCTAAAGCACTACAAACACACTTTCATTTGCAAAAGGCACCTCCAAAAGAAGAAAGGCTTTAATACTGCTAAACCAAATACTTAGCAATGAGGAGATGTTAACCAACAACTTCTATAACAACAGTATAATGATCTTTGATTCTTAATTACACCATCAGATACTGCTTTGTTTGTTTGGTTTTTTCTGTTAAACTCCTGCATTATAAGAAAGATATTCAATATTTGTTTTGATGAGAATTATTCACTATGTGGCTTTACTTATTTGTTGTGCATCATCTGAATTCTGAACTTTATAATTATTTTCTTTTCTTTTGTTTATTGTTGTTGCTGCTTTCTCCAGGACACTTATCAGCCTAATATCTGATTACTTACCAGACATTAATGAACTGATCTTCCCAGTTCTCGTTTGAAAGTGAAACTAGTAGATCTGAAATTTTTTGCAGATGGAGAATCCTAGTTCAGTGAGAGAAAAGGTAGCATTTTCAAGCTGTGAGAAATGCCAAGTGGTTCAGTGTTGGGTACAAAATCTAAGGCCTTTGTCTCAGGTATGTGCTAAACTTAAAGTAATTTACTTTAAGGGTGGATGGAATTTCTTTGAAACCCACTCTTGAATTGTGTTCAGAAAACTCACATGAAGGAGATGGACATAGAAAGTAAGCTCTGTAAAATAATCATCTCTGTACTACATTGTTGTATGTTGTTGTCATCAGATGATAGATCTTGTGGCCAGCATGAAAAGGGAGGAGTGTTTTCCATTGCCTGTATTTCTGACAAACAAAATAAATTATGTAAAAATAGAAATGAGCTTTTTAGTAGTCCTTGCTGTGCTAGTATGCACATATACACACTACTAAGTAGAGTAAATCTTGAACAAATGCCTTTAACATCTCTACTTTTCACTGATTGGATCAGTGGAACACATATGATTTAACCTTTCCTTAGAGTAATTTTTCTGAGTAATTTTGGGCCTCCCTGAAGGAATTCTCACACTGGAGCATTTTTCACACTTTTATATTTAGGGTTTATGCTATGTAATACTTATCTGTGAGCACAGGAAACCTCTTTCCAATTATTGCTATTTGCTTCAAACTTCCTGCTTCAAGGTGGTACTATCTTGTTCCCTCACTGCTTTTTACAGAACCATCCTGTTTACAACAGTAAAAAGATTTTATTTTCTTATCTTTAAAATAGCAACAGTATTTTTTTCCAGAGTAGAGTGTCTGTGATTAATCGTGGTCATTTTCCTAGCTGTAAGTACAATAGTCCAATGACTAGACTTTTCATGTTTGCAAGAATTGCTAAGTTTATGTAACTGAAGACCTGGTGGCACTTTGATTTACTCTGACAGATCACAAAAAAATTATTTCTGTAATTTACCCAGGGAGGACAATGGCAATGACAATGAAACCCCTTTTTTGTAAGATTTTTTCATTTCTGGCCATGTAGATGTATTCCTTTGGTCTACAATCCCAGTGTGCATATGTCTGGATGTACTAATGAGACTAGCAAACAAAGACTAGCTGCTTTGGAACAAGAAGTTGATGAAGTTTCCAAAGCACAAAATACATTTACAAAATAAGAAAGGACATGGAGTGCTGTTAACATCTAATTCTTTTTTACCGTGCTTTGGTAACTTTTCATTTACATATTTATTAACTTATGCTAGATCAAGTATTTTTTACAATGATAGGCACAGAAAATAAATTAATTGTAATTAGTTTTATTGTAATGAATAATAAATGAGTTTTTTTGATAAGCCACTTATTATAGAGTAGTCGTTATTACATAGTTTTACTGAGGCATTAAAGTTTGCATTTTAATTTGAGAATATTTGCACTGTATTAATTTACAGAATCCTTCATTCTTAGGAATATAAAACCCCTCTTATTTTTTTTTACATTTTAGTTGAGATAGCTGAACAAATTATTAAATTTCCTGAATCTTCACAGAATCACAAAATGAGTGACCTTTCATCTCTTCCAGCCTTCAGAGACCTCTGCCAATTGGCATGACCTTTCAAATATAATTGAGAACGGCCTCACAGTGATGTCAGCGAGATCCTTCCACATGTCCCATCGGGCCCATGGACTCGTGCATGTTGTTTGCTCAAATGTTCTCTAACCCGGTCCTCCGGTGCTGAGGGTATGTCTGCCTTCCTCCAGACTTCCGCTCTGGTCTCAGGGCCTAATGGATGCATCAGGGCCAATCTTACTAGTAACGACTGAGGCAAAGAAGGCACTGAGAACCTTGACCTTTTTCATGTTCTTTGTCACCAAGTTCCCAGGCTACCCAGCTATGGATCCAAGTTTTCCCACGTCTTCCTTCCTGTTTGTGTTCTTGTAATAGCCTTTCCTGTTGCCTTTGACAGCTCTTGCCAGATTCAACTGCAGGTGTTTGTTGGCTTTCTTTACCCCGTTCTTGCAAAACTAAACCGCATGTCTGCACTTCTGGACTATTTGTCCCTCCTTTAACCTCTTTTGCACTTCCTTTTTAAATCAGTTCAGTCAGGAGCTCCTTGCTCCTTCATGCAGGCCTCCTGCTACCTCTGCTTATTTCCTCCTTGTTGGTATGGATCTTTTCTGAGCTGAAAGGAGGCATCCAGTTTTCCTGGACTCTACTCTCTAGGGCTGCACCCTATGACTTGGTACATCTCTGATGAAGGCAAAGTCTGCATTCCTGAATCCAGGCTGTGATCTGCTTTTTTTCCTTGCACTCTCTTGCCTAGATCCTGAACTCCACCATCTCATGGTCTCTACAGCCAAGACTGCTCACAACTTTTGCATCCAAAGACAGTTTTTCTTTGTTTCTAAGTGTGAAGTCCACTTTTCATTGTTGTCTCCTTGATCACCTGTGGCAGGAAGTTTTTCTTAACACATGTCAGATAAGTCCTAGATTGTTTGTGCCCTGCTATGTTGCCTTTGCAGAAAATATGAGGATGATTGAAGTAATGCTTGCAGAAAGCATTGTGCTTGAGAAATTACATCTGCTCTGTTTGCCCTCATACTTAGGGCTTGAGAAATCTGTATGCTGTTGATACAACCTGTAGCTTACAAGATCTTTGGGAAAAGTAAACTGTGTATGGATCAAACGGTAGAGTGCAGTGATCCTGTAACTGGCAGACTGTTGCACATTGGAGTCAAATACCACAGTTAACCCCTTTCCATGGAGGAGATGTTTGCATCATGGCGTAGGAAAATCCATTTAGCAGTAGGAATATGGGGTTGCTAGTATCTGAAGGAACACAAGATTACTCCCTATCTATATTCCTCTTTTTACTTTATCTTATTAAAGAGCTAAATCATTTGTTGTTGAGCCTTTTTTACTGCCAATCACTTTCCCTCTCTCTCTGTTTTTGTCTCTCATTCCTTATGCTGTCTTCTCCTCCCCCACTGGTGCAAACCCCCTTTTTTCTACATTTTTTCCTAAGATGAAAAAAAATGTTTGTTAAATACTGAAATTGCCATTACAGGGTGTGATTTAAAATTAATTTTTATCAAAATAAATGTAAATGTTTAAAGTAATCATCCAAAATTCTAATAACTGATCTTGAAAAAGAAGAATGACATTTGGTATATTGAAGGAAATTATTTTATTTTCAGATAATTAATTAAAATTTGAATATGCTGGAATTTGTTGGTGGGCTGAATTAATCAAGTTACGAACAGTGAAAATAATACCAATATAGTCTACAGTTTCTGAGCAACAATTATTTGCTTTGAGTGTACAGAACAAGATTTTAACTTCTTCAGTAATAGTACAGTTAATTATTCCCATTCTATGGATTAAGTGAGATATGGTGATGGGCATAATCCTGAATAAGAGTGCTAAAAACCATCTTGTTCATCACTTACATGTAAAATTGAACTGGAACAGTTTTTCTGTGCAGTTTTACCCCTCCCCTCACCCCCTCCCCGCCCCCCCTTCTTATTCTTGGTATAAGTGGAGTTTTAAAAATGCTTTGTGAAATCCCCACCATTGTTCTGCCTTTAGATTTAGTAATAAGGCCTCAGGAGATTGGAGTTCAAGTGTTTATAGTAAAAGATCAGAGATGTTCTGACTTCTATGTCATCTAATCTCTGTAGGTGCTCAGTGAACACTTGTTTCTTTCTCTTGCATGTGAGAAAACAGATGCGTAACTGGAGTTAAAGTAACATGAAACTTTGGAGTTATGAGCTTTCTTTTTGTTTCTTTAGCACCTTTACCAGGGCAGTAAAGCTTCTCTTTCTATTCCAAATTTACTACTTGTGAATATTCCCATATTTTTTTCAGTGTATGAATATTTCATATAATTTAATTTCGGTCCCAGAAACTTGATTTTATTTCCCACTGATGAGTAGCAAGACTTCTTTGATTTCTAGAGGTGATGTACTTTTATAGTTCTATTGTAATAATAGGGACCATCAGGGTAGAATTTTATTCTGATTCATCCTTTACATCTACTTTCTGTGTGCATTTTCTCCTGCTGCTTTTACATATTTCCAAAGAGAAAACAACAAGGAAGTATGTAGCCAGAAAAATACAAAAGTATAGCTAAAGCAAATTCAATATAATTGGTTAGAAATGCTTTTTCTTTTTTTATTTTTTTTGATCCTCCATAAAAATAGTATCTGTAATTCATGTCACCCAAAATTGCAATTTTTTCCTCTTAGTAGCTCATAATAAAATAGTTTTGAAGGCGTTATTTTCATGACAATGTAACTTTTTACTAAATTATGTTCATTTTCCTCTTCATATGTGACAGTACAGCTTAAGAAACAGCTAACCACTCATCATGAATTATAGACTTGCAAAGTTAATGTTGTTACAGCAATTAAGTACTTTGATCTGGACTAGAACATGTTAAGAAAGTCATTAGACAGATTTGCTGTGCATAATGAACATAAAATCTATTTGTATATGATTCCAAAAAGGCAAACATTAATTGGAAGCAAAATATAGCCTTGGGGTATTGCAAGAAGGCTCTGATTTCAAGCAGATGACTTACTTGCTTTCTTTTACTGCCACTTTTCCTTTAAAATGAATTGAAAGATAAAGCTTTCAAAGACTAGTGAGTTTTTAGCTTTTAAAGACTAATGATTTCTTAGCTTTTAAAGACTAGTGACTCACAGTATCCTTCATGACAAAATGTCCAGCACGCAGTTGGTTAAACATCATGCAAGGGGTGAACAAGAGGTTCATGGGTAGGGCGCCCTTGAACTATTCTTATAGTAATTCGGGTCACATCGAACTGGCAACCTGCCAGTATTGGGGTTCTGCAGGGATCCATCTTGGGCCCAGTGCTCTTCAATGTCTTCTTAAACAACTTGGATGCAGAACTCAAAGGTACACTAAATAATTTCCCAACAGTACTGGACTGGGAGCAGCTGTTGACTCCCTCAAAGGCAGAGGTCCTGAAGAGAGACCTTGACAAATCAGGGGTCTGGGCAATAACCAACTGTATGAAGTTCAACAGCGGAAAGTGCTGGACTGCTGGGTTCTGCACATGGGATGGGGCAACCCTGGACGTACGGACAGACTGGGAATGAGACGCTGGAAAGCAGTGCCATGGAAAGGGACCTTGGGGTCCTGGCAAGTTGAATGTGAGTCAGCAGTGCCCTGGTAGCCAGGAGGGCCAACCCTCTCCTGGAGTGCATCAGGCACAGCATCACCAGCCGGGCAAGGGAGGGGATTGTCCCGCTCTGCTCTGCACTGGGGCAGCCTCACCTCGAGTGCTGACGGCAGTTTTGGGGGCCATACAAATACAAAGCTATGTGTGAGCAGCCAAAGGAGGGCTGTGAAGATGGAGAATGATTTAGAAGGAAAGCCACAGGAGGAGCTGCTGAGGTCACTTGATCTGTTCAGCCTGGAAGAGAGGAGACTGAGGGGAGACCTCATTACGGTCTACAACTTCCTCATGAGGGGAAGAGGAGGGGCAAACACTCATCTCTGTGGTGCCCAGTGACACGACCCAAGGGAATGGCCTGATGCTGAGTTAGGGGAGGTTTAAGTTGGATATTAGGAAAGGATTGTTCACCCAGAGGGTGTTTGGGCACTGGAACAGGTTCCCCAGGGAAGAGGTCACAGCACAAGTGGAGTTCACAAAGCATTTGGACAAGGCTCTCAGGCACATGGTGTGATTCTTGGGGTTGTCCTGTGCAGGGCCAGGAGGCAGTTTTGTAGGTCCATTCCAACTCAGGACGTTCTAGGATTCTGTGATTTTTTTTCTGTGATTCTGCATCTGATGATTCAAGAGCAGGGTTGCTACATACAGGAAGTACAATGTTAGTACCTAAAGTAGACTAATAATCTCCATATTTTGGAGGTTTAAATAAAAATATCCTCTCCATTGCTTGGTACTACTCATTAACAGTGGGAATTTAAATTTTAAGCTTACATACACATATATGATTATGGCCAAAGTTTTGTGTTCATGTAAAAGTGGCACTTTTCTAAAGCACACCAGGTAATGTTAATGATTCTTTTATTCAGATTTCACTCTTCTCTTTTTCTAAAGTGTTTGTTGATATGCATATAGTGCATCACAGTCAGTAGATACTCTGAAATTGGAAAACCTGTCCAGAAAAGGGCAGACATACGGGGAAAAAGCACAGACCAGATTAATTCTACTAATTTTAAAGAATATCTTTTCACAGTATAAGAATACTGCAAGCTGTATTCTTTAATCATGACAACTCATGAGAAGGAGAGTTTTTAAGCCTTCTGGAGAAATAGTATTTACATCTCAAAACTATTCCAACATGTTTATATAGGCTAAAAGTGATTGCCCAAGAGATCATAAAAGAAGCATGCAAATGAAGATACCTGAATGTGAGTGTGGAAGATACTTTTCACTATTTCGCTATTAGAACATTCTGGTGCCTTTTTAATACTTACAACTTACCCCTGGTAAGCCTTTATATTTTAGAGAGATTAAGATTTTGATCTGGTTTGAGATGGTAACTGCCATGTGGTTTATATTTGCATTTCAGGACGATTTAAAATACGCACCAAATGCAGAATCTGGATCTGTTTCTCCTCTGAAGCAGGTGCCAGAGAAGAGATAAATGGTGCAGATTGTATCTCTGTGTGGGAACAAGCCCTGTGGGAGTCTGAGCTGGTGGTGCCCCAGCATTGTCTGGGGTCTGTTGGACTTGCAGTAAACTCCATCGGAGTACAATTAAAGGTGGCACTTTCACAAATGGCTCCACCAATCATAGGTGTGTTGGTAAGCCATGTGTCATCGTCTGGCAACATGTTTCACCGAGAATGACCCTAGCTGAGTGAAGAACAACAGTCGTGTAAGAACTGTTGGTTTTGATTGTTTAAGAGAAGGTACACATATATAAAAGCAGGCTTAGTAATTACCTAGTCTTGCCCTGAGAGCTCTAAAGCCCTAAGTAAACAGCAACAAAAAGACTCTGCAGCCTGGCATCTAGACAGGCATGCATGCAGCTAGCAAACAGCCTGCAGTATTGTTGCTCCAGGCAACCAGCTGTTCCTGGAGAGCATCCGCAGCCCTGCACACCACACAGCCGCATAACCTGCGAGATGGCATTGTCGCTCCTTTTACATTTACACTTAAATTATTTGGAATAGGATCGAAAAGTACACATCTTAAAAGACAATTATTAGATTTATTAATTAATGGCCTGTGCTCATTTGGGAAAAATACTTGATAGACTAGGACAGGGATTATTATTGTGCTATCAGTGAAAAGAGTGTAATTAGCCAAGATAAAATCACTTGATGGATTCAAGATCGAAGAAGTTTCATTTTGAAGAGATGATGCAGTCACCCTATGCTTTGACATTCTTCTTCCTCCTCTGAATCATGTCTGAATACTGAATACTGAATTAGCCCAAAGACGGTGTTAGAATTTATATTGAAAAAATAATGACAAGTATTGTCAGCAGTTTTTGTCACCTTATCACAGTTCTGCAGAAAACAGAGAAAGTGACACCAGTGAAAAATGGCTGATGGTAGAATGATTTAAATGCATGACTTCTGAATTTAGCATGTTTAAACTGGAGGGTACCAGATCAAGTGTATTCATTTTCTCTGAGTGATCAAATGATGACTGTCTCCAGACAATGATCAGAGGGGATTGTGATTCAGGACTTTCCTTGTGCAAAGATTTTATTGTGAAGAAGGAGCAATTCTAAGTCAATTGATTTTAATTTGAAAACATTACTCTGGAATTATGCTAATGAAATAATATTTCAGTTTCCAAAAGTAGCTTTGGGCCTTTCAGTCAGGCAGTGAAATTTCTGGAGCAGTAATAGATACTTTTCACGGACAATGTTTTGTTTTGGTGCCTCGAAAGTCCAATTTTCTGTCTGAAAGACACAGAAATACCTGTAATACACTCACGTCTAAGGAAAAGCAGTTGATGAAGAAGGAAATGCCAGCATAATGATTTTATTCTAATGAGTGCAAAGGAGTTTTAGAGTTTATTATTCTTATAATTGTCTGTCTACTGTTTCCTGGTCTTGTTCACAGTGCAAGGCCTGAGATTCAGTTGTAAGTCCTGTGGGTCATTCACTGAGTTGTTATTCACGTGTAAAGCATCTAGCCTCATTCAGGTTCTATATGTATAGTAATTGCAGCAAAGTTCAACTTTGACTTTCTGGAATATAATTTTCTGATTATGGTAAGACCCATTGCTTTAGCTGCAGTTCTGAGTTCAGCGTGATGTTGACAGAAAAAGCTTATAATTGCCTTCCCTGCATCTGTAGAACTATCAATCTTGAAACTTAATTTTATTTCAGCATCTAACAAAGGCAAACAAAAGAGCATTATAAGTAGCTGTATTCTATTTTCTGGAAATGGAGTTTGATTTCTTAGAACACTCATCATACTGGTTTTGGCTGGGATAAAGTTAATTTTGGTCATAGTAGGTGCTACATTTCAGATTTGTGACCAAAACAGTGCTGGGATATTTTTGTTATTGGAGAACAGTATTCGCACAGCATTAAGGCCTTTTTGTTCTTCTCATGCTGGCCTACCAATGAACATGCTGGGGCTGGAGACACAGCCTGCACAGCAGATCCCAACTTCCCAAAGGGACTTCCCATACCATGGATGTCATAGCCAGCAATAAAAAACTGGAGAAGAAGAAAGAGGAAATTTGGAGTTTGGACTTAATGGCATTTGTCTTCTCCACTAATAAGTGTGATGGAGCCCTCCCTTCCTTGAAATGGCTAATCATCTGCTGTCTGATAAGGAGTAGCGAGTGAGATCCTTATTTACTTTTCTCGTGTGTGCAGTCTTTGCTTTGTCTATTAAATAGTCTTTACAGCAACCCACAACTTTTCTCACTTTTACCCTTCTGATTTTCTCCCCCATTCCAATGGGGAAGAGTAGAGGAGGGCGAGTGGGTTTCTTCTGTCACCTGTGGCTAAATGACAACACAGGCAACTGAATGCAGCATACAATGTTCTTGCTTTTTTCATGTGTAGTCATTGCATTCCAATTTTATGGAATTTGATTTTTCAATATGTCAGGGAAGCCAGCTGTGATAGAATCCATAAATGCATTCACATATTTTCTCACAGGAAGCACCAATATGTTTGATAGAAGAACTTTTGGCCCAAACAGCGAGAAAAAGTGGTGTCAATCTTGTAATATAAATAATAGTAATCCCCCTTATTTAATAAGCTTGAAAGCTTTGTTCAGAAACAGTTACATATTTTGACAAAAGGCACAACATATACTTCCTGTTAAAGAAAAATAATAACATTTGGCTTATGTGTTGTTTTCCAAGTGTATACCCTATTCTTCAGCCTTTAACATCCCTGATCACAACTCTTGAAGCATCAGAGCATTTTCTGGATATAGTTTGCTAGTGTTTTGTTTTATTTAGTTTTGAAATAAATAGTTGAAAGCAATGTGCATCAAAACAATTTACATCAGTTAGTTCAGCAGAGGAAGAAATTAACCAAGATACAAGGTCAATAAAGGACTTAGGACAAAGTACTAATGTTGATATTAGTGCTATTTATAAATGGCTTACTTAATTATTCAGTTATATACAGCTTTCTTTATTGGAAAACACAGAAGTTGCTTTATAGCACATTGCATCAAAACACAATGCTTCAGAGCACAGAGCTGGACTATCGTCAGAATATAAATGTAACAGATGTGTTTCATTGGCAGCTACCCTAGAAGGATTATTGGTGTACAAAGATGAAGGCATAAATTTGGCCAGAGAATAAAGAATTTTAATCCTTATGGGACATTGCAAGTATGCAGAAGAAAAGATGGTGTTAACTGGGATAGGAACAAAGAGTACTGTAATATTTCCTTTCAAAGCTCAATTTCTGTGGAGAAATAATAAGACATCTCATCTCATATCTGACAGAATTAATTATTTTGAAAAATACTCATTGCATAAAAATGGTGCTGCATACAGCATAGCATATAAAAGTGCATGGAGTAACCATGACAATTAGAAACATGAAGCTAATTAGGTCTGCAAAATGTTTTGCTTCAAAACCAGAATGAAATGGAACCCAGGTAATCAGTAAGTGTTTGATTGGATACCTTATTATCAAAATGGGTGCCTTTGAACAGACAGCAAACACATAACAAATACTAGTGAACAAGCTGTTTGCAATTGCAGAAGAAATGTCAGCATTTTTTAGAACTAGAAAAAGTGTCTAAATTGAGTTATGCACTTGTAATATTATATTTCTCTTTTACTTTTTCCTTCCCGATCACGAGAACTACCAGAGAAAGTGATATCATACGTCATTGGATAAGAGAGATATGAATGTCAAATATGGAAAGCTTCAAACAAATATATAAAATTTTTGTTGGGGAACTTCTGTGGTAGTCAGTTTGTGTTAAGATACAGCACTTAAGGCTATATTAACAAGAGAGCTAACAAGAAACCACTAACAAGTTCTTTATTGAATGTTAAAGGAACACTCTGCACCCTTAAACATAAATTCTGAAATTAAGTAAGCTTTAAAAATATTTTGATTACATTTGATACTTGTAGTCAAGAATTTTGTCAATACTCTGTAGCTTAGCTGAGACAACATCTGTAATTACACCTGTAAACTCACTGAGAATGGAAAGAAGAATGTTTTAATATTTTTAAGTAGCATAATTTAAAGTAGAAGAATGTGAACATATGGAGAAGAGATGAATGAAATATAATTAAGGAAAATAAGACTTCTCATTGTGCCTTCTTTGACAGCTGGGCTTAATGACCTTACAGGTCTTTTTGAATCTTAATGATTCTATGATTCTTAATACAAGAATAAAGATACATTCAAGGATTTTTGAAGTGGATTACAACTACAGCAGATAAAAGGATTTTTTAAAAAAGCTCATAGTTCAGTTGCAAAACTTACTGCTCCTAAATAGTTTCAAGGTCAAAACCTTGACATAGTTTACACCCAGAGGATGGCTGAGCACATGAACAGGTTCCCCAGGGAAGTGGTCACAGCACCAGGCTACGAGAGTTCAGGATCCGTTTGGACAATGCTCTCAAGCACATGGTGTGACTCTTGGGATGTCCTGTGCAGGGCCAGGAGTTGAACTCTGTGAGCCTGATGGATCCCTTCCAATTCAGCTTATTCTGTAATTCTAATGAATGTGTATAGTGTTGTATGAAAAAGGTTAAACATGGAAAATGAATAGAAAGGTGTCTGACTTCATGACAGAAACAGATAATTTTCTTTCTGTGTCTTAGTAAGAAACTTTACCAATTGTTCTTTTGGGATTTGTATACATTTCTCTGAAGAAAATATTCTGTGGAGATACTGAATTGAGAAAAGACTTGCCATCATATTTACTTTTCTCCTGTGCTCGTAGTACTTAAGAATAACTTTGGTAAAATATTTTGACCTCAGTTTTAAAATTTTTAAATCAGCTACACAACCTTGACATATAAAGTGTTTCAGGTATGGAAGACAAAGCCCTTTTTTCCATTATGACTGTCATGTTTGTATTACCAGTGGAAGTAATCAATTCATTTTGTACCAAGAAGGTGAACTGGAATACAAGCTTTGTTTTCAAATCTTAGCTTACCAAATGGGAACTTGATGGATCACAAATGAGATCATTATATTAATTCTGTGCCCCATACAGTGAACTATGTGAAATAAGTCAAGGCCAGTACTTTAAAATCTGCCATAAAATCACACTGTAAATCAGGATGTCAAGAAACACTGACACACACTAACACACACTGAGCCCCTGATTAGGTACTTTAGAAGGCAGTTTACTACTGTGTATTAGTTGAATAGTTATTCCAAAATACATTATAATGACTGGCATAAATGTATATATTAGTTTAAACATAAAGGGAGCATGCTTGTAAAGTGAGGTAAAGCTAAGCCCTGGTATAATCAAATTTCACCTGTTCACTTATTTTTTTTTCTTTTTTTTGCATATGCAGCTTGGATATGCAAAATTAGACTTTGCCAGTCTCAATCATATTAAATACATTCTTGTGCTCTCAGTGCAAAACGCCTTAAGAACGTATTTCTTTCTGTTCTGCATTTACACATACAAAAGAAACTAAGGAACAGTTAGAGGAAAAAACCTCAACAAACACAAACCAAAAAAACCTTTAAATTACATATTTCCAGTCTGAAACCTTTTATTCTGAATTTCTGTACAGTGTAATATTTACGGCAGGCTTACAAAGTATTGAAAATAGGTTTTTTAATGGAAGGGCTCAGCGCCCTTCACTGCAGTAATGTGAGTAAGAAAGCCATAACCTAGTGCATATTAGACTTTAGTGCATTTTGCAGTGGCTTGTTTAGTATTCTAATGTATTTAAAACATATTTCTTCTCAAACTGGTTTTAAACACTGCAATATCACATTTTTACCAAGTGAATGCAAAAAAACTACTTTAAAAAACTGCATTATTTTATGTATTTATTTTGCTGATATCCATAAATCAGATATGCTCCAAGCAAGAGCATTGGGTTGAATTTGTATTCAACCTCTGAAAACCTGATTCACTCCAGTCTAATGCCAAACCATGATTGCAGGAGTTAGTCATGAAGAAAATAGAGAAAAAGGGAAAGTCAACCTGCAAAAAGTCATCTCAGATACAGAGCCTAAGTGGAACATAATTGCACAGTGCAATTCACCAAGTTCATATATGAGATGGATTGTGCATTCTTAATTCAGATTTTAATCAGTGTTTAGAAATTAAACCTTTACATTTTTTGTACCTCAGTGAGAAAAACCTTCCTGAGTTCTGAAACAATTTAAGAAATGCAAATATAGCAATTGTGCATTACAGTCACCAAGGTCACAAGATCATTTTTTCCTCCCATTAGCATGGTCTGATAAATGCAGTGTAAGGCCTCCTGCCCATATTCTGGTGCTGTCTAGTCTGTGTTTCATTCATCGTAAGGAACTATATCTTGTAATAAATAAGTTGTTGTTAATCTAGGTACAAGTATTCTTCATGTCATTACATTTGCATGTATGCACAAGGTAGATGATTACTTCATGCTTGAAAACAGAAAAAATATTAAAGCTTAAAAGAATGCGGTCATTTCTGCATTCAGGCCTATTCTTGCCGGAAAAATTGTCCTGAAGATTTCTGGAGTTCGTGAGTTCTGTCCATCTGAATATGGTTGTAAGTCTGACATCCGTCATGGAAATTATCTAACTGCAGATGAAGTCTCTAAAGTAACATTTCTCGTATAATCACCCTTCTCTCTCTGCCCATTCTTGTTAGAGTTTCTTAACCCTACAGTTCTCATTCAGTCTTAAATTACTATATGAAATCTGGGGCAGAATTCTGCTTTTCTGAAATGGGCACAAAAAATGTCGAAGAATTACTAGAGATGGGACTTCAGTTTGATAAAAACTTACAGAGCTGGTGTCAGTCACGTAGCATTCTTATTTTGTTATATTTACACTTCTACATCCTTCTACATCTGCCTATAGTTCCTGTAATTCCTCATGGCAGACAGAAAAATCCTGTGACATAGAAAACTGTAGCATTTTAATGCTTGTAACTGAATGTTCATAAGCAATGGAGTGTGCAAGTTCTTTGGCTGTGTTCAGAAACCTTCGCTCCCTGCCCCCTCCGCTTCTGCCAGTTTTGGAGTTTGATATTATCTGGCCCTCTTTTTTATTCCTCTGTTCCAGGGAGAAGAAGGTGCCTAGTTCCTACTGAGGTTCTCATCCTTACATGCAGTAAAGATGAAATAAGAGCTCTCGTAAAAAGGGCCCAGGGCTAAGAAGAGGATGCCTTGTCCCTTGATTTAGGTGAGCCAATGTTTCTCTTTGAATAAAGGTCTTCAGCATGTGCTGAACTCATAACTTTTCAAGGAAGCAAGAATATTAAACATTGATCTCTTCCTGAAAATAAATTATAATATTTCAATAATTACTCTATCTCAGTAACTTGGTTTACATGGTATGTACAAAGTCATTAATATTTGCTAAACTAAACTATTTTTAAAAAGGCCTCAAAAATGTTTTGGTGTTTTATGAAATTTTTCATTTAAAAGAAAAGAAAAATGCTAAGTAAAAAAAGATTCTTTAGCTGGTAAATTGCAATATGACATAAGTATGGTTATGAAAGGAGCAAACATATAAAACTAATGTGGTGGATACATATTTTGCGATACTGCTGCCCTAGAAATGATCTATATTAAATTTGAAAGTGTTACAGAGACACTCCACTAAAAATAAGGCTTTAACTTCTAGTGGGTAACAAGAATAAGTAGAAAGACTGGTGATAGCTCTCTTAAAAAAGAAGAATATCTCTTTTCTAAATGATGGATAAATAAGCTGACTGGCGACAATTAATTATTTTAGAAAGTGGTGGCAGAAGGAATCTTCATGACAGAAGATGATATTATTGGTTAAAGTATAGTCCTAAAATAAGGGTTGTATTTTGCTAGACATGTGATCAAATGTGCAATTTTAATGAAATTTTACAAAGTATAAGTAGTAAGACACGGCAAGCCCCGCACTAGAAAACATGCTGGTTACCTACTACATGAAGAAGTCATGAATCCTGAGAGCTATGTGCTTGCTGTGTCACCTCATTCCCCTCCTGTTGCCTTCTATCTAGCCTGAAACAATGTTGTGAGCCCCATTCTCACTCTATTTCATGGAGAGTATTAGCATATCACATGTGGAAGGTGTCATACTGACAGCAGTGGTCCTCATTCTTTTGCAAAACAGTGTGAAATGTACTGATATTTTAGATCTATAGGACTGAAAGTGAAGTAAGTGTTGGTTTATAGGAAAGTCACCCCATTGTTGTGTAACCAGTTTTGTTCTCCTGAAGACCATTCCTAAACCAAACAAATGTTATGGATTTGCTTACCATGTGTTATGGAGATTTCAAATGCTAAGATGGGTACAATTTGGCAAGGCGGACAAAGACCAGAAACACTCTTCTGTGCCATAGTGTATGGAGATAGACAGAAGGCCCCCACAACTGCTCAGAGAACTAGAAGATCAGGGTGACCAGTCAGTTGAACATATCATGCCAGCTTTTTTTGGCAGGGCTCCATTTGACTTCACTGAGTCTAATCACCTTTTACCAGCTGAAAGCGAAATCCACTGGCGATTTTTTCCACAAGCGAAAAGACTTCTGATAGTTCAGGATAAATGAGAAAGCAGAAACAGTGGCTGCATTTTCAGGTTTTCCATTACTTGGTAAGTAGGATTTACAACATAAACTCTCACGTGTCACCGACTTTCTGTCAAGCAACCGTGCTGCTCGCTGAACTACCAAGAACTTTCACTCTGCATTGGGACACCTAATTGTATTTTTCACCAATGATAAGTGACAAAATGTATCAATCAGATATCCACTTTACATTATTAAAGAATTAATTAGAATTAGAGCCCTATGAGTTTTCTAATTAACAAAGAATCTCAGTAACAATGAAGGCAATCCAGTTGTGTCATACTGTTTGCTCTTGTACTCTCATTCATGATTATCAGGGTATGAACTCAGTGACCCTTGGAATTTTGCAAAGTTCATCAGTAATTATTTCAACACATTAATTTTAAGAAAGACCTGTATTTCACCTTGGCAGCACTCAGCTGTAAATGTGTTCTCCTCTTTTTAACTAAATCAAATTGTAGTACTTATCACTTTTGCTGGAAAAGAGGGACATTGGTAGCATGAGTCATATACAGATGACTATATAGGCTCCTAAGTTAAAATATCCTCAGACCTCTCCAAGAACTTCTAAAGAACTTTTCGAAGTATGACGAGCTCTTCAAAAGAGATCAAGCTGTTTCACAGTCATCCTGTGATGATTTATTAAACACAGATTAGAAGTCCATTTACCTGCTAGTTTGAAGTTTATTGTATTTTCACCCTTTGAGAGATAAAAGAAAGGATACGATCCTCATTCACGGAGGAATTTCTTAACTATTTTCAAAGAAAAATTGAATTGACAGTATACTGATAACTATGACAAATATTTGTTTTACAGTTAGCTTATAGGAAACACATTTCTGGGGCAGTCCGGGAGGATAGAGTAGAATTAGAGAGAGAGATTAAATGGAATAGGAAAAACCTTCCAGTACTTGAATGCCCTACCAGGCCTTTTGAAGTGACAAAGAAAAGGCATTTAAAATGATGAAAAAATCCCATTGTCTGATATATTATTCTCTTATTTCCCAGAAGATGTCCTTGTTACCCAAACCAAAATGGAAGAGGACCCTGCAAGTGGGACTTCTAACATCAGCGCTAGACAGAATATACTATCAGTTGTAAAGAAGGCTTCTTCACTTAAAGAAAAAGAAAAAAATTATCCCTGAAGTATTGTCTTACTCATTGTCTGCTCTATCCATTAATTCAACAGGCATATGAATTTCATGATATAATCTACGTTGAAACAACTATACCTTGTCCTGCAAAATAGAGCTGTTTACTAGGGTGTTAAGAATTTACTAGAAATGAGATTTTCTTTTTATAAGGAGTCAACATGTGTGCATTGCTTAAATCAGCTAATACGTGCTAAAGGAAAATTTTATTTTTATTGCTCTAAAAGCTCAGAGAAAATTTTAAGGTTGCTTTTGATAATGACTTGGATGTAAACTGGAACAGAAGGAATTAATTCTCTTTTCCTAGCTAATTTGAGCTTACATTTTGATTTACTGATTTGATCTGATACCCGATTTTTATTTTAAGTCCATTTTTTGAATATTAGAAGGATGAAAAATAGTATGGATAAAGCTGTACTTTTCCATTTTTCTTTCTTGCAGTGGCTTCAGAAAAAGCTTGGTTATAGGTAGGCCAGGTTCTCTGCAGGTTAGTGAACCTCCAACACTGAGGACTGAAAGGCTTTTTGGCTAGCGTAAGGCAGTTTTCTTTAAGGCAAACAGTGCTTTCTCCAGAACAGAAGTTCTGAGTGCCATTCAGCCTTATCAGGGATGACAATTTGAAACTATTCTCATTTGGATTGAGAAGTTTGCCATGTTTTTATGGTATAAATAAGCACAACAATAGGAGCACCTACTGGAATCCTCCAAGCTTCTGTTTCTAACAGAAATTAATAGCTGGTAAGAAAACATAAAATAGAGTCATGAACAGGTGTGACCTATGTTTTGTTGTCAAGAAAAATTATTAGCAAAAGAAACTGGGTACTCAGAGACTTCATTATTTGTAAAGAACACCTTTCCTCTGCATTTTTTCACATTTAATGAAAAGTATTAATGTAGGACATTAAGACTCTACTTTTCTGAAAGGAGTCCTATGGTACTTTTTGGGAACCCGAAGTTCCCTGAATATCTTTAAATAATATTTATACTGGTTTTAAACATGACTTATGAAGGGAGACTGTTGCCTTCGCAGCAGTCAGCGACCTACTTTGCAGTTCTTTCCCTCTTGTGTTTTTCCCTCAGCAACAACACAAATCTCATCTTCCAGCATTCTTTGAATGGAATGATATGATTGTAATGGTGACAGATGAAGTAATTTACAGCATCTGCTAGTAGCCACTTCAGTGTATATAGGTAGTTAATCCACTCTGCCAAAGAAAAGAACCAGAATGCTGACAGGATGAAACTATTACTGTTACTGTGTGTGAGTGCTGCACACTGCCTGCCCTTAGCCTTCGTCTGAGTCAATAGGCAAAGAAAGTTTTCACCATGAGTGTGAGTACTTTTGGGGAATATATTTCGTTCCCCCAAAATTATGGTGAATATAAGTGAAATTGTGCTGAATACAATGGGAATAACAATTGAGTTGAAAAATACTAGTGTGAGTAAACATTGACAACACAAGAAGCAAATGTGTTTTAGCAGCAACAATCACCTCATAAATAAATACGAGTTGAGAAGTGTACTGGAAAGCCTAGAAGCTCAGGCTGATCTTTTCTCCCAATATCTAGTTTTATAGTAGCAGCTATGTGATATCTCTGAGAGTCTATTGTGATGAAGATAAGTTTTCTGTTTCCTTTTTTTCCCCTACTTCTTTGAAAGTGATAAAACTGTATCTTTTTATGTGGGTTTGTACTTTGGTTATAGCACTCAATTTATGTTTAAACTTGTACAAATGCTCTGGAAAATTATTTCAGTTTCAAAAGTATTGTTTGTTGTCTCACTTCTTCAAGATATAAGAATGAGATCTCACTGCTTTTAGGAGAAAACTAATTTCTAGTCATTTTTTCCATGAAGATTGTTTTTTCATGAATGAAAAAAAAAGAAAAAAGAAAGAAAATATGAAGAAATTTAGAAATATCTTACACATAGAAATATTTGGTTTTTCCTACCAAATATTCTGGAATGAAGAGAAAGCTTGTTATAAGGCACTTGGCAGGGCTTCAAATTTCTAGGTGGTGGAGTGCATATAAATGAGTGGATAAATATCCCTATATAGAGTTTTGATGAGGCTGCCATTTTTAAGTGAGGAAACTGAGGGACTGTTCTTCTCTGCAATCTGGCTAATTTACAGACGATGTTGTCTGTGTTGGAATATCTTTATAACCATTTAAGTGCTGGTAAATTTAATTTGCATGTGCATCAGAAATTTGATAAAACACCTGAAACTTCAAGGTCTGGATTTTCCCTCTGTGGCATCCTCATCCTTGTGAAATGTGCACTAAGTCATTTTCTTTGAGAAATGGAGGAGAGATTTCAATGTGATAACATATAAGATTTATTCACAGTGGGAAGCAAGTCATCCTCTACTTTAAACAGCTGACCAGACTGAATAGAGAATACGCCTTTTAATTGTGGGAGTGGGTGTTTTTTGGTGGTGTTTTTGTTTGGTTTTTTGTTTATTTGTTGGTTGGGTTTGATTTTTGTTGTGTTTTTTGTTGTTGTTGTTTTTTGGTTTTTTTCATCCTGAAAATAAGTGGTAGTTGCATATCTTCCTGTAGTGTAAATGTCAGAGGAACACGTAAAATACCCATATACAATATATGAACAAGTTGGAGTGCTCTCACTCACAAGTTTTGCATGTGTCTGGCAGAGATTTGAATTAAATTGGTTTGCAGGAAGCAAATAATGACATGGAATTCCTGTGAGCTTTACTTTTTTTAACCTTAACATTAATTTTATACCCCACAGCATATCTAGTTTCTAATTACATCTCTGAGATTACTAGGTCCTACATGTATGTATGTCCACAAGAATCAACTGTCTCAGAGAGGACTGGGGACTCAGAACTGCGAGTTCAATGAGAATTGTGGTTTTGGCAAATAATTTCCTTTCTTTGAAGAGGAATTCCACAGTCATACTGAAACCTTTCCTTTACTAATGTAAATGAAACCTGACATACACATCTTCTTAAAGGTGTGTGCATACTCTTTTCATGTAGTTCATTGAACAAAATTGCATTAATGAATATTTTTAAGACTCATTCATAAAAATATTCATTAATGAATATTTTTAAGATGACTTGTTTATATTGTGAAGTGTTAGGTCTTATTACCTATTCAGTCTGATTTTCTCATTTATACAGTGGCAAGTGTGTATTTACAAACTGTAGGCACTCCTGTTTCATCCTACTTTGTGTGAGTGAAGAGATTGTGCTTCCTATTTAGTGTTTCCAAAAGTCTAATTAACCACCCAAACCAAGATCCTCTTGCAGAGAAAGTCATTCCCCTTATAATACTATTTTACATATAAAACCAGCTCTCATTAAATTTGAAAGCATTTCCTTTTAAAATCTTCAGATGTTTTCTTGGTCTTGCATTCTATTATTGAAAAGCTGACAGTTAAAACCCATTGTGTTTGTTCTTGTTCTTGACTGCATGGTTTTCTGTTCTTTCGAGGCCTGTGTTTCACTTAGAAACACATTTCTTGAAGACATTGCAACATCTAGCAGAGAGCACTTAATCTAGCCTTGCTTTGTTTATGCTCCTGCATGTGACAACATCTCAGGGATCAGCTATAGCTCCAGTGTTTTTCTGCTTTTGGCCTATTTTCCGTCTAGGTAAGCAAAAAAACTAGGCCCTCTCTGGATGCTCTAATTGAATTTTGCCTCCTCAGTGTTATTAGTTAATAATTTTGTGTGAAAGTCAAGTTTAGTGTCCTTCTCATTGGGATGATGCAGCTACGTGTGAAGTTGCTCAGCTCCTTTGGCAGCACCTCTGCTCAGACAGATTGTCCTTGTCTGTTGCATACAGGGTTGATAAGATGGATACAATGTTTGGGGCCAACACATGAAAGGATTTTTGGGAGTATTTTCATTATTATTAATTGATCTGTTTTCGTTCCTGCCTAGTTTTACTGATGAAAATAACCAAAAAAAGAGATTTTCTGAAAATAAAGGTCTTTTCTCCTGAGGCTTCAAAAGGATCTAAAAGGGGAACCGTCTGAGCAATTGAATTATTTTTGGTTCATTTAACAAAAACAATAATGAACTACAATACAAATGGAGGAACTGAACCAGATTTAGAGTTCTGTCATTGACAAAATGAAAATAATTAAATATACGTAATGTTTATGTTCGGTTTATATGCATTTGAGCTAAATTGATAAAATGCCTAATGATGAGCACTGTTGGAATACTTGGGCAAGAAATGTTAAATTAATTCCTCTGAGATAGAAATTTGGACTTTCTCTTCCTCCTTAAGCATCAGATAGTGGGGTATTCTCATACAGTACTTTTAATCTCTTGTATTAAAATTCTATTCAAACATAATTTGAACATTATCTGAAACAGGAATTTGAACCAAAAGGACTGTTGTGTCTTCTTTGTGTCTGGGTGGGTATTCCACCAAGTAATTCTTTTTTTGACTCCTCTATCAATATGTTCTTGGATGCTCTAATATAAAAAAAAAATATTTCAAAGAGGAAGAAGTGAAAAAGTAGTAGATGAATATTTAAATAACTTGATCAGGCATTTGTTTAAAAAAAAAAAAAAAAGAGTACCTAACTCTGAGCTTATTCTGTGTCTTTAGAAATCCCTGTGTCTTTAGAAATCCGGCTAAATGCCATGAGCCAGATTTTTGGTGAGAGAATTTCTTACTGAAATAATCATAGTGCCTTTATTGGCTGGAAAACAAGTCTTACTTACCCTGGCAGTACTTATCTGGAAAACTAGCACCTTGCCTTACCATTTGAGATGAAGTTGTGATAGAATAGAGCAGTGTTATCCCACAAATATATATAAGTAAACATGAAGTTAAACTGAATTAGATAAACTTTTTTTTTCATTCTCTGTAGCATGTGATCATATGAATATTCAGTTATTAACTAATATGCAGACCTTTGTGAAATAAATGCCTTTGGAATCCTAGAGTAGTAAACAACTCAATCAAATCAGGCTATCAGTTTCATATTTGCTCATCATTTATAGCTTTATTATTCTGCTTGTAGTGTTGATCAGGGAAAACTGATTTTTACAGAATAATTAGTCTAAACACATACCTCATTTATTGTCAAATAAATTAAGGTACGATAAGCTAAAGTAAAGATAATGACTTTGAGTTTTTATTTAGCTATACCAATGCACAAATCTCTAAGTGCAGGTAAAGGGTTTTTTGTACAACAGCTGAGGCCAAAGACCCCTCGGGTATTTCTCTTGACTGTCTAGCAGTGGGGATGGCCAGAGCCCTAAAGTCATACACGAAAGTAACTAATTTTTTGATTAATTTTTTTGTATTTTCTGAATTTTTCTTTTCTGAAGCAAAGCTAGCTTTAGAAATCCCTCATCTACATACACAATATTAGGCACTGCTTTTAGAGGGCTGAAAATTATAGAAGAGAAAATCCAAGTAAGATATCTTTGAATCTCTTCATATTCCACTGTATATAACCATTTGGCTAATTCTTTCTCTCTCTCACTCTTTTTGAAGGACCTGAGAAGAAAAGTTCAGGGAGGGGAATAGTGAAGAATAAGCAAATGAAAGCTTAGCACTCAAAAGGTCCATAGGGTTAGGGTCAGAATACTATACTTATATTTCGTTTACAAGGTGTTTGAATTTTGATGAACTTGCTAACTACTGAGAAGAGAAGCTGGAATCACAATTTGAACTTTTTCAGGTGAGATAAAGATGGAAGCTAATGGCCTTGCATTGACGAGATCATTAACATTTTATTGTTTAGTTTGTGATTTGCTGCTTTTTTGGGGGTGGGATTCATGGAAAGCTGTGCAGGAGGGGCAGTAATTTTCCTTTGAGAACAGGGAGATCTCTTCACAGAGGCTGGTGATTGTCTGATGTGTGAATTATAGACCTGCTTGATTAGCCACTTATCTCTGCAGGATAATTCTGTTGTCTGCAAATGCATGTGACAGTAGAGGAATAAAGGATTCTCACTGATACTTTTAGGGATCTTCAAGCAGGATTGTTCTGTGATGACATTGAAGGTATTTGAAATAGGTCTTACACATTCAGTAGCACAGTGGTATCCTGAATTTTTAAAATTATTTGATTATAGTTTCATCTCTAAGAGATGGAGAAGCAATGGGATCCAGATATTTCATGAGAAGGTGATCAGTGAAAAGCTTTACCTATGCCACAAACTCTGAGGACCGAACACATTCATCTTGGTATAAAAGTCTGAATATGTAAAAATATACTTTTTTTGGTTATGGGGCAGTATTTGAAAGAGAGAGTGTTGTTGCTAGCATTGCACTGTCTTGTCTAAATGAAAAATTATGACAGTAGAATATTCTGAGTTCATGAGTAGTCTTCCCCCAGGGAACTGGATGGTCTTCTAGTGGAAGCATTTAAGTAATGAAAAGTTGCTTTTTTTTTTTTCCCCCTTTTCTTACAGGCTCTGTAGATTAATCAGCAGGTTTTGTTTCTAGCTAGAACACCTCAACCTTTAAAGGAATAGCAGTCTTTCCTCATGTTCTCTTCCCGCATGTCCTCTTTGTTTTCTAATCAGGTTTGTCAAAGAATCTTTTATTTTATCCACGTATGGAATAGTTGGACATTATATTCAATTAAATTTTAGTCACCTAGAGTTTAGTCCAAAGTCAGATGTACAGAATGTTCTATCATGCTATAAAAAGCTCCTGCTATAAAATTAATCATCTAACTACAATAAGAATCAACAATGATTAAGTGTTATCTAAAGGATTTACAGTTTACAGGGTTTTCATTGCTGAGTTAAATTAGAAAGGCCTTTCACTGTTTTGTTTTTTTTTTTAAGAGGGAATGTATGGCAACATAATGCCCATAGGGCAACACAAAAGGCCTATAGGGCAATTTAAAAATTACTCAGTGACATCAATTAATGTCTTGGCCAGTAAGTAATGATTATGACTCACCATTCTTTTCTTAGCTCAGTAAAGTGGAGGACAGACAGTTTTTCTACATGCAGAGCACATTCAAACACTAGAATGGCTGCATCACTCTAGCTACCACTGACATATATCTTACGTTATATAGCTTATTATAGTCTGCTAGTGCTTACACTGTAGATTGCAAAATGCAGGTTAGTTCCATTGTGAGTGCTTTAGCATTTATTATGAAGGAGTTGAGTAGACCTGCTGGTTGATGCAATGGATGACATCTAAAATTTCTTCACATTTGGGAAGTTTTATAGGATTAGGAAAAAAGAAATGTGTTGTTTTAGCCCTCTGCCCCTTGGAATTTTTTTGCCAGTTTAAGAGACATTTTGATTGCAGGACAGAGCTGTAGTGATCTTGATAGGTTTTGCTGGACTGACTCAACATGATTGATTCTCCTGAAACAAGTAGGCAAATCCATGAGATTATTAACTGTCAACGTGAAGCATGAGTCAGCAATGAGTATACACTGAAGAGAACCTGAAGGGCAGGCAAGGAAAGAACTCATATTTGTAATATATAGGTAGATACCTAAAATCATTAAATAAAGGTATTTTCCTATTATTAGTTTTGTAATTATTACTTTTACAATAATCATTCTTAGTTATATAATTATTAAGAGCTTCATTTGATGGATTTTGCTTTTGGCTTTAAAGATATAAAGTAACTGGCTTGACAGATTATATTCTGGAAAAGACTATTTGTGACTTGGATATTTGTAGGATGAATTGAAAGATTTGCAAAGACTGAAAAAATATTCCTTAAGACACTTAGAAGCATTCAAGGTTAATTATATATTTCAATATAATTCCCATAAAATAGACTTAGTTATAAGATTTCCCTTGCAACACTGAAATCTAAACTTCATTTATGGAGACTAAATAAGCCAGCAGACAGTTACACTAGTTTGTTATTATTTCTCCCATAAAATAAAACCCAGACACGGCAAAACAAGCAAATACTGATCATTTTCCCCACAGATAGAAAATACTCTGCTGTTTAAAATGCAGCTTTAGAGGTTGTTGGTTGAATGGGTCTTTAGAAAATTGCATACTTATTAATAATAGCTAAAATAGAGAAATGGAGGCATGTTTTATTAAAGATTTTGAAAAAAATGCTCTTATTCTTGAAAATAACTAGCTAGTTAAGTAACAAAAATAGACATTCTGTCAAGCCCATTCCTATATCTTCTTAAAATCCTGAATTCCAACAATCAGACAGTCTGATATACATGTTTGTATGTTATGACTGTGTAAGTCCTGAGCTTGATAAAACCTCTGTAGGACCATCTTGTTTGACTTCGTCAGTCATGGGAGAACCAACAAGGGACAGAGGGACCTAAAGTGTAACTAAACCAGAATTTAGGTATCTGAGTGGAAATCAGTGTTCTTAATCCTTCATGCATCCAGATTCTGTAGATCCCCAGGTTTATAAATAGCTGTGGTTTTTTGCACACATAAGTGCATTTGACTTGATAGGACTGAATAACTCCTTGTCTGTCTGCTCTGGAGTCACAGCAGAAATCTTTGGAAAAGAAACTGCAACTTCATTTGAGGAGGCCTAAGTACTTGGTATCACATGCACCCTTGCTTTCTTTTCTGGAAAAGAAAAGGGGACTGCTTTGTGCAGTGTGGCAAAACTGCTGCAAAATCCATTGAACTCAGAATCCTTTTTGCTAAAATTGCCGGATCAATAACAGTTAATTCTATGATTAGTCTTATTACTAACTTCTGTTAGAGGTTCTGCAGAGTCTGTTTTCCTGTATTATTGATCGATGTCTTACTTTATTTACCGTTTTATTTTGGTTCTAAGTGCACCATAATATATTAAATAGGAAGGAAAATATCAATAGAACTTCCTTGACAGAACATTGAGGTTAGAGTTAAAGGTTTGCTGAAGTGAATGGAATGATTTCCTTTAGGCACTGTGTCAGGCTTCAGGAGATACATAATCAGTTTCTCAAGGTGATTACGAAGCAAAATACAGAGCCTGAGTCCATGAGGGCAGTGAGTCAAAGCTTTTCTTGCTTTGTGAACCAGTTCGCAACTGATCGCTGCAGAGGTATAGTATTGGTAACGCTAGCAAATGTAATTGGTGTTCAGTGGTTAGTCGATTCTCAGCATCCCATGTTTCATATATAGTCACATATGAAGTTGGATTCAGTATGACATTTTGCAATATCTCACTTACTGAAATATGTCAGGATAAAGCTTTGACCAAGATTTCAATTTCACCACTTGGATATTTTACTATTTACTATTTGGATGAAAAAACCCCACCCGAACACTCTCTAGTGCTTTATTTTTATTTGTCTTCTTCAGTGCTTTACCTACAACAGCAAAAGAAAAGACTTTTCTAAATTTCCTCTTTGTCTCCTCATCTAAATTTAGTCTGTGATGGTATTCTCTGCCCCAAATAATGATCATTACCTCTCTCACTTATTTCCTTATCTGTTCTCTTTGATTTGGTCCTTTACAACCTAGAAATACATTTATAAATGAAAATTAAAACAAAAAAAATTCCATCCCCATCAGGATAAAAAAAGTAACCTGTGTGAAGAATGCAAATAAACTATAAGTAAGATTAAATGGTTGTTCTTTTGGTGATAGTTCTCCTGAGCCATTTCTTAAAAAAAAAAAAAAAAAAAAAAGTGGCTTTTTTTGATTTATTGGTGTTATGTTCAGACACACAGCCCAATGGAAATATATAAACTGGGGTTTCTTTCTACGACTGAAAATTTTCTTCTTCGTTTTAGAAGTCTTTTGATTTGGGTGTCACTAACAGGAAAATAACCTGTTGTATAACTCCCTGCATATATAGTTCTGTCCAGAATGACTCGTGAAAAAACATTCTGGTTTCTTTCCTAGGTAGAAACAACGATTGACAATATCAGAATGAAAGCAGCTTTGAGAAAATGCAAATAGGTCATAAATTTTCTAAGAAGCTCCATTAGAAAGCTCCTATGCTACTCAATCTTATTGAAACACCACTGAAGAAAGATTAAGTAAGTTCTGTTATGAATTACTGTAAATTTTATTTTTTATAAGAAATTAATAAACAAGTAAAAGCAATACTGATTAAATAAGTTCTTACTGCCCATTTGATGGAGAGTCAATTCAGATATAGAATTTTTGACACTATGATTTTTACCATATATGCCCATGGTGCCCACCATCAAAGGAGTTCTGAATAAAACGCAAGACGACATAATAGCTGACAAGTTGATCTCTAAACTTTGCCCTATTGTCCTAAAATTGTAACTCAGGAAAAGACATTTGTTTAATCTTGCTGGATAAATAACTTAATAGGAGTGTGAAATCATGTCCAATAATGTGATACAAAATATTTTTTTAAAACACAGTTAAGAAATATTTTCACATTAGTAACCCATTTCTAAGTTTGCTCTATAGCACATACATATTTTTCTCCTGAGCAAGTACTACATACAGTTCATAATATCTAGAATGCATCCAGGTTTTTTCAAACTTAATGAAAACTTCTACTAAACATTGTATCTCTTTATTTGAAATCATAATGTTTTCATCACCGGGTTCTTGGAAACCAGACCATGTCTCATTCTAGATTAAAAAAAAAGAGCTCAAGTTGGTAACAAGAATATCACAGTGAGGGAATCTAATGATTTCTTCTGAACTTCTATTTATGTTATTCCCATAATCAATCAGTGCTTAAGGATTCTTGGACACTTCATGTTTCTTTGTTATTTGTAAAAACACTGTATTTTGTAAACACAACTGTTCCACTTAGACATCGGACCTAACATAAGAGCTGATGATAATTAAAGAGATAATTTATTCAGAACACTTTGCATGGTTTGTTGGCTGTCAGCAACTAGTTCACTAAATCATTGGATCTTTATTATTTTAACTAATTTGCTAATTTCTTCCATAAATTATTACTGGTCTCCAGATCATTTGTGTAGAGTAATTACTATTCAATGTAAATAATTTCATATAACTTTAATGAGTTTTAGATGACATGTTTAGCTGTGACTAGGCAGTTTAAACTGGGTTTTAATAGTGTCAAAGGAACTTTTACTCATGACTAGGTATTTATTTATATAGCTTCCTTTATTTACTCAATTCCCCCTTCTGAGACTGAAAGAAATTGCCTTAAAAATATCAAACTATCAAGCAGACTAGAACACCTCTGCATTCTGCTTGAAACGCTGACATTACTCATTGCTTCAGAGCTTTCAGCATCTAAACACAGAAATATTCTCCATGCCTCAAGTTTGATCTGTTGACTTTTCTGAGTTCATGAGAAGTTACCAGTGGTCCGTAGTGGGACAAGTGTTATTTAATATCATTGTTAATGGCATAGATGAAGGGATTAAGTGCACCCTCAGCAGATTTGCAGATGACACCAAGCTGAGTGGTGCAGTTGACACACCTGAAGTACACCTGCTTCTGAGAGGGACCTTGACAAGCTCAAGAGCTGAGCCCATGGGAATCTCATGCAGTTTAACAAGATCAAGTGCAAGGTGCTGCACCTGGGTTGGGGCAACCCCCCAGTAATGATACAGGCTCAGGAATGAATAGATTGAAAGCAGCCCTGCTGAGAAGGACGTGGGGGTGCTAGGGGATGAGAGGGTGGACATGACCCAGTTCAAATTGTGATTCCAGCAAGGTGCACTTGCAGCCCAGAGGGGCAACCATGTCCTAGACTGCATGCAAAGCCACGTGGCCAGCAGTGCAAGAGAGGGGATTCTGCCCTTCTGCTCCTCTCTGGTGAGACCCCCTTGGAGTACTATGTCCAGCTCTGAAGTTCTTGGCACAGGAAGAACACTGAACAGTGAGTCGAGAGGAGGCCACCAAGGTGATTAGAGGTCTTGCTGATATAAAGTCAGAGTAACTGAATTACACTCCTTCAGCACAGTCACATAAGTACAGCCACTGTCTGTTATTACACGCCTCTCTTAAGGTAATATAAATTTGAATGATCTTAAGCTGTGACTCATGATGACAGCATGACCGTTCTGTTCCTGTATGTGGTGATATTAGTTTGCAGAGCCCAGTAAGGATTTTTTTAAGGCTGTCTTCCATAAGATCCTCAGAAAGAAGCTGATGAAGGTTGGGCTAGGTGAACAGACAATGAGTTGACCTGAAAAGTGATAAGTGGTCAGCATCAGAGGGTGGCGATTTTGTGGATGATCAGCAGGTTTACAGGTGAAACTGGGAGGAATGGCTCATATGCCAGAGGGTTAGGCTGCCATCCAGAGGGACCTTGATGGTCTAGAGAAGTGGGACATTAAGTATGTTATCCAAGAGTGGGTAGATGGACAGCATTGTAGGGAGAATGAATATTTGCCTATCACTATAACACTCTTCTCTGAAAAAAAATATGTTCTAAGACACAACTTGTGAATTTCTCACAATCCACGCATTTCTTTAGTTATGATGGAAATCTCACACAGAATGACTACATTGGCCCTAACTAAAACTGTTGCAAAGCTTTCTGGACAACATCAAAAGTTTGAAAGAACTGCATCTCCTCTTTTAAGTATGCCCTCACCCTGGGATGGAGATAATGAGCAAGAGCAAAAAAAATACACCAGCTCTGTAAATCTTATTCTACTATGTCTTGCTACCACCTATTGAAAATATGAAATTTCAGAATTATGTTTTCTGAGGTGCAATCTGTTTTCCAAAGTCAAACTTGCAAAGCTTCTGTACTACTGAGGAGAAAACATTTGTTCACAATGCCTGGCAGCCTACCTATCTTCTCTTACTTCACCTGATCCTTGGTCCCATCTCAGTACTAAGATCTTTTTACTTGCACTGATGATTCCATTTGCACTGTATGGTTGTTTGCTATGGATTATAGAAACTTGAGTTGTAACATTGACTTTAAGAAGTCTCTCTAGTTTACTGTGTTCTGCATAATCAAATTTCTCAGAAAGCACAGGAATTTGGGTTGGTTTTTCACTCTGAGAACACATCTGCATTTGTAATTGACCAAACAACATTTCGTGCATTTGGACTTGAAAATATAGTCTGTAGTTTGGAAGTATTACTTTCATGTCATTATTCATACAGAGGAAAAAAATTCCTACAACCAGAAAAAAATTAACAGACAAACAAAACCACAACACCCCCACTGCCTCCCAAACCCCCAACAAAACCAAACAATAATCAGGAAAGTCTGTTAGCAAGAACCACAAGAGAAGGGTGCTGTCCATGTAGTCCCATTAGACTGAAATGGCAAAACATAAGAGAAGTGCATATGCCATGGCAGAAAAACACATCACAGTCTTGTTAGTTTTGTCTCAAAGTAAATTTAGTCTTTTTCAAATTTACTTGCTTCCATTACCTAGAGGATAATTAAAAATGTGTGTGTGTTACATCTCTATTAGTTACACATACACAGCATTCAAACTGCATTCCAACTCTTCTGACGGGCCATTCAGAGACTAGGTGATCCGTGATGTCAGAGCCCTACTAGATTAGATTTGCTCGGCTTCTAAGAAAGTTAATTTACTGAATGTTTTTATTATTAGTCAATGAATGATTGTTACTATTTCCTGAGCTCTCATTTTCTGACACTTGCAATTTCTTTAATATTAAAGAGTTAACCTCTGATAGACTGCTACCAATAAAGTATTTTGAACAATTTTTTTTCACACAGATAATCTTGATTTGCAGTCTACTAAGCAGAGACTTCTTCAGAGGTGACACTCATTAAAGATGCCCTTTCATTGAAGCAGTCAATTTTAGTGTCAGATTATGATGCACTAGTCTCACTGCTGAAGTCAGCTGAATAATGCTCACAAAATAATTTATTCTGTGAATTGCAATATTTTTGTAGTAAATTATTCAACCAGTGTTCCTTCATTCTTAGCCTAACTTTTAAGTTGTATCAATTTCTCCTCTGTATTTTCATTACTCTGCAGCTGGACTGATTTGCATGCAGCATTGCTCATTATCTGAGCAATGAAATGGATGTTATATCCTTTGAATTGAACAAGAACATGTTTTATTTACAAATAGACACACTTAGCCTTATTTTTTTCTTTGCATTCTGTGACAAAAGTTAGTGAAGTATTGTTAATTCACCACTGTTTAAATAAACTAATGTGATATGTTTACTCTGATATTCATTGGCGTAACATCTGACTATTTCAACTACTTGCATTTATTGATAAACCTTTTTTTATAGTTATTTACTTATTTTTCAGAAAGCACAGTCCCATGTAGAAGAAATTGGTTTTCGAAGCAAAGGCACACTTGTAAGACTTCATATCTTGCCTTCGACACGAGGCAGTTTTAAAGAAGCCTAAGAAAAGACCCATATTACAGAGAAACCATGAATACTCCACAAAATTGCTGCCTTGTTTTGAAACTCTGAACACCTCATTCAGGAGAACCCTAAGCTTTCCTTTGTAAATTGTCACTCAAGTCAATGTTTTGTGTGGGCTTAGGGTTATGCAATTTTCTTTCAGGATGGCTTTTAGATAAGTTGGGATTTGATGCAATAAGTGATATTCTTAATGACTATACTCCATGCAAATACAACACTGGGTTTTCCCTTGATTTGTCTGCAGTTTTGATGTGCAGTATTACCTGCAGGTAGTTGATACAAGACATACCTGTCTCCCTCAAAGATTCAAGTACAGTAAATTTGTAAACACAATGAATCTTATCTCTCAAATGCAGGTCATTTGTTTCCCTCCTTCCAGTGTGTCAATATGGCTTCAATTTTGTGGGGAACATAAAAGGTTTAATATGGAGGAGGACCTGACATATGGAGAGATGTACATCTATGGCACTTTTTTATGACATTGTTCAGGACATGTTTACATAGAGGAGATGACTGTCACAGCATTTGGCAAATCCTATTCCACTCTGCTTTCATGGGCTATAAACAATGCCAGACTGAATACAGAAATATTTCCAGATTTTCTTAAAAGAGACATAGTCTGTACCATCTCCACAGAGCACCTAGAGAATCTGAGGCATCTCAGATCAACAAAACTTCTACACTAGACTTCTGGAGAGCAGACTTTGGCTTTTTCAAGAGATTGATTTGAAGAGTACCTTGGGAAACAGCCCTTAAAAACAAATGGATCCAGGGAAGGATGGACATACTTCAAGAAAGAAATCTTGATGCCTCAGGAGCAGGCTGTCAGTCACTATGTGCCGAAAGATGAGCTGACAGGGAAGATGACCAGCCTGGATGGGCAGGGAGCTTTGAAAAAACCAAAGGAAAAAAAGAGAGTGTATCACCTTTGGAAAGATGGGCAGGCTACTCAGGATGTCACTAGGTCATGTAGGAAGAAAATTAGAGGGGCAAAAGCCCAATTAGAACATATTCTGGCCACTTCTGTGAAGGACAATAAAAATGTTTTTATAAATACTTTAACAGGAAAAGGAGAGGGAAGGAGAACCTCTGTTCTTTATTGAACATGGGGACAAATATAGTTACCAAAGGTGAGGAAAAGGCTGAGGTACTTAACACCTTCTTTGCATCAGTTTTCAACAATAACACAGGTCATCCTCAGGACAACTGGCCTCCTGAACCAGTAGATAGTGATGGGGAGAAGAATGGACCCACTGAAATTCAGGAAGAAGGAGTCAGTGACCTGCGGAGCCACTTAGATGCTCACAAGTCTGTGGGATCTGATGGGATTCATCCTAGAGTGATGAAGGAGCTGGTGGAAGAGTTCGCCAAGCCACTCTCCATCATTTGTCATCATAAAGCCATATCATCTTGGCTTACCATGGAGGTCCCAAATGATTGGAAGCTGGCCAACGTGATGCCCATCCACAAGAAGGGCTGAAAGGAGGATCTGGAAAACTACAGGCTGTCAGCCTGGCCACGGTGCCTGGCAAGGTTGTGGACCAGATCATCTTGAGTGTGATCACACAGAACATAAAGCACAGCCAGGGAATCAGGCCCAGCCAGCAGGGGTTTAGGAGGGGCAGGTCCTGCCTGACCAACCTGATCTCCGTTTATGACCAGATGACCTGCCTGGTGGATGAGGGGAATGCTGTGGATGTTGTGTACGTGAACTTCAGTGAAGCCTTTGATACTGTCTCCCATGGCATTCTCTCTTGGAAAAGCTGGCATCCCATGGCTTGGACAGGTGCACTCATCCCTGGGTTAAGAACTGGCTGGATGGCTGGACCCAGAGAGCGGTGATGAATGGTGCCACATCCAGCTGGTGGCTTGTCACTTGTGATGTTCTGTGCTGGGCCCAGTCCTGTTTTATATCTTTATTGATGATCTGGATGAGGGGATTGAATCTACCACTGACAAATTTGCAGATGACCCCAAGCTGGCTGTGAGTGTTAGTCTGCTGGATGATAGGAGGGACCTGGACAGGCTGGATAGATGGGTCAAATCCAATGATATGACATTCAACAAGACCAAGTGCTGGGTCCTGTGCTTCGGCCACAACAACCCCCTGAAGAGCTATAGGCTGGAGACAGAATGGCTGGACAGAGGCCAGGCAGAAAGGGACCTGGGGGTGCTGATTGACAGTGGACTGAACACAAGCCAGCAGTGAGCCCAGGTGGCCAAGAAGGCCAATGGCATCCTGGCCTGTACCACCAATAGGCCGGCAGGACCAGGGAATTCATTCTTCCCCTGTACTCAGCACTAGTTAGGCCACACCTTGGGTACTGCATTCAGTTCTGGGCCCCCCAGTTTAGGAAGGATGTTGAGATGTTGGAGCATGTCCAGAGAAGGGCAACAAGGCTGGTGAAGGGTCTGGAGCACAAGTCCTGTGAGGAGCAATTGAGGGAGCTGGGGTTGTTTAGCCTGGAGAAAAGGAGGGGCAGGGCAGACCTTGTTGCTCTCCACAATGACGAGAACGGAGGGTGCAGCCAGGTGGGGATCAGTCTCTTCTCCCAGACAACCAGTGACAGGACAAGAGGACACAGTCTTAAGCTGCACCGGGGGTGGTTTAGGTTGGACAGCAGGAAAAAGTTCTTCATGGAAGGAGTGTCTGGGCACTGGAATGGGTTGCTCAGGGAGGTGGTGGAAGTGTTCAAGAAAATAATGGACATGGCACTTAGTGCCATGGTCTAGTTGACAAGGTAGTGTTAGGTCACAGGTTGGACTCATTGATCTCAAAGATCTATAACAAACTAATTGATTCTGTAATTCTGTGATTCTACATCTTGCAGACAACTGAGGGAAACAAGCAAAACTGCTATAAAACAAATATTTTAGGCAACCTTCCATACAAGAAATGCTACATTACTTCAGAGCACAATCCACTTAATCAAATGTTCTGTCTCTAACAGCACAATACTAGCGATAAGACAGGGTGTTTACATGGCTTCATTACAACTCTACAAGGGATTTCCTTCCCCATGAAATCACTGAAAATATCCACAATTAATGGATTAAAATCCAAGAGGACCAGTTTTGGTAGATAGTCTGTAGTGCCTGTTAAATTTAGAGATCTGCTGCCTCTTTATTTATTTATTCTTGATTCATCTTGAACTGGTGGGGTTGAACAGGATCACCTCCAGAGTTCCTTTCCACTTATGAGTCAGTGGTGTGAAGAAGAGCATTTTAGACACACTGATTGATAGCTGTAGTTCTTCTTAGGATAAGGAGATGTACAGATACGTGTGTGCACCTTAAAATAGGCAAGTTACTGTTTCTGAAAGAAAAAGGTTATATGCTTGCATGAGTGCATTTGTGCTTGCTTATGTGTGTGTTTGAAGATGATAAACTGGAAGAGCTGGTACAGTCTGACTCTTGGGAAGGAGATGTTGAGTTACTTCTGGATCGGCTGGGAGGGAAATTGTATAATCTTAATGAATAGGAGAGGAACATCAGATTTCTAAGATGATATTTGATCTCCCTTGCTTTATAGCTCAATATTGCAAGTGCCAAGATTGCTTCTTCACCAGCACTGAAACCTAAAGTGGCACTAAAATGCTTTGTCAAATCACAACCTTTATATAATAGGTGACCCAAATCTGCTGGCTCAAGAATAATTAACGAGTTAATGTTGCCAAGCAGATAGCTTTGCTGGAGTTCTGGGGCAGACTGTGTCAGTGGAAGAACAGCACCGAAACTCAGAAGAAAAAAATTGGCTTAAATCCATATCCTATTCTATTCTATTCTATTCTATTCTATTCTATTCTATTCTATTCTATTCTATTCTACTCTATTCTATTCTATTCTATGCCATGCCATGCCATGCCATGCCATGTTATTCCATGGGCCTTACCTGTACTTCTCAGTACATCACTTTCTCATGACCCTGCCCTGTCATCCTACGTACATGCCTGGGTACATGCCATGCAGCGGTGTTCCTGCCAGACCCTGAACTACCACTGTCCCCACCCCCATGGGCCACCTGAAGGCTGTGCCTGATCATGGTCTCTGTAAAACACCCTGGTGTTGTTTGGGTTCTCTGGAACAATACACATCCTTAGTGCCTCACTTTTTGTAGAGGTAAAACTTTCTAGAGGTAGCAACTGATAGCTTCCTACAACAAATACTTCTAGGTTGCACAGAAAATGTGATGCTCTAGATGTGAGTCGTACACAGGACTTAGTTCAAGACCTTTGTATTCCTTTGTAATAGTGACTTCACTGTGTTTTCTCACTAAGCTGAAGCAAACCAAATACATTTTTTGCTTATATGTGTGTCCCTAAAGTCTAATTCATTTCCAACCATTCTGTACACCTATACGAAAACAACAAGTAGAAGACGAGAGGAAATTGGTATAAATTGCACCAGGAGAGGTTTCATGTTGATATAAGTAAGATTTTTTTTACAGTGAGAACCATCAATCACTCAAAGAACCCCTCCAAGGAGATGGTAGAGTCCCTGTCACTGGGTGTTCTGAAGATGTGATTGGACAGTGTGCTAGAAATCTTATCTAAGTTCCCTTTCCCATGAAATATTGGATCAGATGATCTTTCGAGGTCTATTCCAATCTGAGCTGTTCTATAATTCTGTGATTCTAAAATAACCTCCCAAACCAAAACCAAACAAAAGTGCCACTTATCTAGGGCTTAGGTGGATCAGATTTTATACTAGGTTTTCACAGATTTTGAATGATTGATGTAAAGTGCTTTGAAACAGCCAAAGAACCCTGTGACATAAAGACCTAGAAAATGTATCATCAATATTTTAGTGGATCTGCTAATATTCAAAATAAATTTCAGTCTGATATATGTTTATCTTTAAGCATACAAATGACCTCCTTTGCTGAAATGAGGATGTTCCTCCCATTTGTGTAAATAAAACTGACCCAGTGCTTAAATTCAAGCATATAAAAAATTATTTGGAAATGTGAGGCCTGTATTAGGGTAAAGAAGATTTTCAGTAGCAGTGAATATAATTGTTTTATTGAGGGATATTTCAAAGAAAACAATGTTTGATTTATCTTTTTTCCTCCATTTTGATTATCCCATTTGGTCTCATAGTTGTCAGGTTCTACTTCTTTAAACAATCATGGCCTTACTTATAATTTTGTATCTACTTTTTCATTCAAGCATTGATTTTACAGTTCCTCTTATGGTCTCCATATGCACTCTGTCATACCCCCAACTAGCCAGACCTGGGCCAGAAATCATGTTCTTGATCACCATTTTAGCCTATATGTGCTGTGTGGGGGTGGGTGATTACATGTTGAATTGAGGGAATAACAGTGTGCCGTGATTTTGCTCTGGTAGGCAGCTAAGTCTTATCCACGGATCACAGTCCTCATGGGTGTACCTGCTCCTAGGAGAGTATTGTCTATGAGCCATAGGGGTATACCTGCTGCAGCAGGGACTTATCCAGATCCACAGTAATTTTTGTGGTGCGATTGCTCCACTTTAACCTCATCCGTGAGCCACAATTCCTTCTGGTGTGCGACAGCTCCACCATAGCACTGCCCATGGCCACAGACCTTTCAAAGGTGTACCTCCTCTGTCATGGATTTATCCATAGGCACAGACATTTCAAGGTATTCCAGCACAGCTTCAAGCAGTCACTGGCACTTCAAAGTGCAACCGTTGTAGCATGAACTTACCCTTGGGCCACAAACCCTTCAGAGCTACACCTGCTGCAGCACAGACATACCCATGGACACAGATGCTCCTAGGTGCACCTGCTCTGTTGTGCACTTATCCACAGCCACAAATGCCCCAGGGTGTCCTGCTCCTGTGTGCACTCATCTGCAAGTTCACCGTCTCTTTGACTCAAGTTCACACTGGAGTTTTATCCTGTCCAGTACAGCAGCACAGAAACTGCAGCGATGCCCTGGCCGTCTGCCAGCCCAGGCACATCTCCATGCTGTTGCCCAAGTGTTCCTGGCCACAGCAGAGCACGGAGCTCAGCAGCACAGCGCTCAGCAGCACAGCAGTACGGTGACCAGCAAAAGCAAGAAGCAGCCTCTAACAAGTACTAGACTCTCATATAGAAGATGGCAAGTGAGCCCCATGGCAAGCACAGGAACCTGCTGATTAATAGCTAAACGGTACTAACAGCAGCTAGGAACTCAAAGTAGCACATTCCAGTCAAATCTGTCATTAACTCAAACCCTTCAAGCCCCATATTGGGTGGCACAAAGGACTGCCTTGGTATAACCCCAGCAGGCAAATAAATACTGCACATTTGCCTGCTCAGAAAGTTCATGGATCGCAACAAAGACTGTTTAATAGGTAAAGCAAAAGGAATGAATTCACTGCTTCCCTGTAGCAGGCAGGTGTTGAGTCATTGGGAAAGCAGGTAGCTATCCTGTGTAGCAGTTAATTGGGAAGAAATTCTGAACATCATTCTGTCCTTCCTCCACCAGCTTTTATTTCTGAGCATGTCATACTGTATAGGATATCCCTTTGGTCAATTGGATTCAAATGTCCCAGCTGTGTTCCCTTCAAACTTTTTGCACACCCCATGACTACTTGCTGGAGTGACAGTGTGAGAAACAGAAGAGGACTTGATGCGGTGTAAGCACTGTTAAGCAATAAGTGTATTTATGACATTTTGGTCACAAACACAAAACAACCCCATACAAACTACTGTAAAAGAATTAGGTCTACTTCAGCCAAACTCACTGTAGAGTGTTAGTCTCAATGGTTTGATAAAGAATTGGCCTGGCTGGTCCTCAGCAGGCATATGGATCTCAAGTTTCTCTCCTGCTCTCTGGAATTACCAACACACATACATACCTACCTACATACATACATACATACATGCATACATACATACAGATGATTTAGACATTTTCTGTGTGCGACAGAGACCAAGGAGTTGAAATGTAAATTATAGGCTGTCTTCATCAACCAAAGAAAGAAAAACAAAGTGTAAGAAAAAGTTTACATAGGAATCAATTACCCAAAGTAATGTGTAATTACATTTCCACTGTTAGTTCTCATTATTGATGAGTTCATCATAACTTCCCAGTAACAGAGTTAGTGAAACTGTCTTTTAAAAATAGGCCTACATGGTTAAACATTACGCAGTTTGTCTTTCAGCTATCTAAAATTAGCATCTAAGGAGTTACACTTGGGGAGCGATTACTGGTGTTTGACTGTGAAGTGCACAGAAAGATAGCACAAAATTAATTGTAAGCAACTTAAATTTTGCAAACAACTCGATGTACCAGTGAGTGGTGCTCATGAGATACGAGCCCTTCGGGTGGTATGCAATTCTCAAGAAAAGGATAATATCCAAGTGAATATATGTTATAGCATCATTCTGTCTGTAACAAGGTAGAAATAGTTTTATTCTGCTTGTCTAAATTTAAAGTTTCCCTTTTGCATAAACTGATAGCCAGAGATGTTGAAGATACAAAATAAAAAAGCATACTTGGAGCTGTAAAACAGGTGAGTAATAAACCCTGCCAAGAAGTGATTTGAACTTATTTGCCATAAGGTATGTGTTTTCTGGGATTTTTTTTAGTGAAAACTGCAACAGGATTTGTCGTCACAGCTTGTGTGCTGTATACAAATAAACAAATGATTTTTAATATCTTTAATTCTTCGAACAAATATTGATAAATATTCATCAAAATATTACCAGAAAAAGAAAAAAAGCACCCTTATAAGATATTTATGTCATTTGTACAGCTTTTTAATGGTAGAATTACTGAATGGAAGAAAGTAATATCTGAATATCTAAATGGAGACTAAGTTATGTTCCTTTTCCACAGGAGTAACCCACAAATTGTAACTGTAAACTTGGCATTTACTGATAAGTTTCAGAGTGACTACAAAATTATAGTGTCTAGAATATCACTGGATAGTAATGTGGTTAAACCACAAGTGAAAAATGTAGGCTTCAGTGCTGACCTCAATACCTGGTGAAGGTGCATCATCATGTAGAAATTTGTACACCTTTTCCCCAAGAAAAGTAGCTTGCTCTATCGATGGATGAGCCTTGTCTCTGAGTCTGTCAAACCACTACTAAATTAATGAAGAATGGTATCTCTTTTATAAATTTACCTTCCTGAAAGTCGTCCGGTTTGTAGACACCAGTTTACTCTGTAGATATTGTTCATACGTTTTCAGCTATCAAACAGCCCCTTTGCTTTTTTATTCATTGCAATATGTACAAACAAATTTAGAGACTGCCCTTCTCTTTCCTGCAAAAAAGATATGAAAGCTGAAAATGTATTTTTAGAACAATTTACTGGTGTATTCTAAAAAAACATATACCTGCTTTTATTTTTCCTTTCAACTTTGACTCTGTAAAAGTTATACCTTGAAGCCAAATGATATTTTTATCTCTGTCTAGATCTCTGAAAGTCATTTTAAAATAGTGTATCTGCAGATGTGGAACCTGCAGTACTTCTGGAATCAGAAGCAAAACTGAAATAAATGAGAAAAGAGAAGCTAGAGGAAACACAAATCTTCGAAACTTTAGTCACCAGTAAATGATCAGTACATTTTGTTGTAGTCTGTATAAAATATTAGGAAAAGATCCCGTATGCTTCTTTCATTGAAATAAATGAAATTATGACTTTCCTGCAGTTTGAATGGTGCACTGATAGTAAACAGAATGTTAAAAATAAGTCAAAGGATTCTGCATGGGAGTTATTGCTGTATAAGCAAATATGAGATTCTTAAAATGAAAAGCCTAGAGAAGTATGGAGGGCTTGATTATTCTGCATAGAAATGGTGGGTCACTGTAAAGATTAAATGAAAATCTGTAAATTTTAATAAGATTACATTACCCCCAACTAGGATTTACAATTCCTTTTAGCTCAGGTGCAACCCTTTCAGTTTCGAAATAAGACAGATTATAGCCTAGGTTAAGTAGGGTGATGCAGACTGCAGAAAAATTGAGCTATGAGTACTCAAATGATGACTCTCAAATTTAGATCAATGCCCATCTATCTGTCTTAGAAATCTGAGGGTCTCATGGTTTTTTCTGTTTGTTTGTTTTGTGGGGTTTTTTGTTTGGTTGGTTGGTTGGTTTTTTGCCTTTTTTTTCTTTTTTTGGTTTTGGTTTTGGGGTTTTTGTTTGGTTGGTTTTTTCATTTGTTTGTTTGTTTGTTTGTTTTTTGGTTTTCTTTTCCTGCAGTTCAATTGAATTCACCGCCTCTGTGCATTTTTAAAAAATGTAGGAGAAACTTGTGTTGCTAGCTAGCTGCTCTTGATTTATTAAATACCTTTAAAAGTCTGTTAAATAAAAGACTAGATATTAAAGAATCCAACTGCAGAACTCAAGGAAGGCAGGCAAAGGCTATTCATCCAGTAGTTTATTTCACGTTCAGCAGATAAAAGCATCTTTTATGTATAACTTCCTCTTTGTTACATATTCTCAAGCCGTTTCTTCAAGGTCTTTCAGTATCAGACATAGAATCATATACATAGAGCAGTGCTAAGGGTGAGACAGAATGAACAACCTGTAGGGAATCTGGATACTGGATTTAAGTTATAAAATCAGAGCCTTTACCTTACTTGTTTCAATTATTTGCTCATGCCTGCCACCTCTCTGTCCAAGAAATCCCTTCCCAGCAGGAAGGTGGCATGAGACATTGGGCAGAAAGCTGTGTTGGTTCCTGATGTGTCTCTGCTCCCAGCCTCAGGCATTTGGGACCAAGGTCACTGATCATCACTGGCATTCTTCTCCACAGACATCTGTGACTTTTAGCACCTTTTCTCACTTACAGAGTCTTTGCTGCAACCAAAGTCTTCACCTTCTTCTTTCAAAATCCACTTCTTCCTTTTGTGAACTCCTGGTTTTGGCACTGTCTCCTCTTTTTGAAAGACTCCAGACTCTCAATTTTCCCATGTTTGTGTACAGAAGAACAGCACGTGATCTGCTTCCTAATGGATGGTTCTGTCTCATGTGTTGTAATAAATTTATTAATGTGACCTTGCAGCCAAAGTGGTGGAAACAAGAAAACCCCAAACACGGAATTGTACTGATTCTGGCTGCTATGAAGAAAGTTAGCTCTATCCCAACTACGCCATGTGCATTCTGTTTTTCCTTGTGTGACCAGCGAGAGGGCACAAGGAACTGGGACGTTTAACCTACCTTGAAGCTACACGCCCACATCTGCAAACTAGGGAAGAAGACAGCTTTGAAGGAAGGGGTCATCCAAGAAGACTGTCACTCCAGCTGCTTCTGAGACAATAGAAAGCAGGCAGTGATTCCCTACACATAGATAAAGGACTGAGAGTGCCATGATTGTGACGAAAGGACTTGTGGCACTGCAATGGTCAGGCAGCGAATACTCTGACCAGGAACAAGTTCTCTGACTTATGCCAAAAGAAGGAAATGAATAATTGGTTTTGAAGGGCTGTGTGGAACTATCTGACTGCCTGGCACACCAGGTCCACAGAAGCATAAGGCTTGGATGGACATCAGGGCACAATGTACCCACCCTAATGTCACCAGGATACAGTGAGGAGGAAGCCAGCTATACTTTTGGAGTGACAGTGGCATATCAGCAGTTGTCTGTTTTGGAGGCTGAGGTAAGCCTAAAGGGGGACCAGCAGCAAAAGCATCCTATTGTGACCAACCCAGAGTCCCAATGTACTGTTGGCATAGATTACTGCAGCAGAAAGTACTCAATGACCCAGAAATGTACTGATGGGTTTTTGGTGTGTCTGCCATGAACACTGAGAAAATGGAACAGCTGTCTACCTTTCCAGGAATCTTGGAAGATTCCACTGATGTAGGATTGCTGTGGATTGAAGATCAGCAAGTGCCGATTTTTATACATTGCAATTTCCAATTGCAGCGTAATCCATATTCATTTTCTACTTGCTCTTTTAATCTGGGTTTACACTGCATGTAGTAGAAATGATCTTCATCTGTGACTTGGGTTCCAAGATACTGCTATATATTTGCAGCCACCTCATATAAGGCTACAAAGAGCTTTAGAAAAATATTTAGCCTTTTTAGAATATGCTACTTAGTGTTTCCCCTCTCTTTTCTATTTATTATGGAATATTTAATTTTTTTTAAATTGTTCTTTATTATTTTTATTTTTTTGTTTTAGAGAAAGTGCAATAAAGGAGGACCGTACTGGAGAAGTATTTGGTGATTTTATCCAGCAATTTGCATGACTTTTGTTCTTATATTTGATTTGTTCTTAGATTTCTTCTTAGATTTGATTTGACCACTCATTTTTGGAAATGCATGCAAATTGAAAGAGAGTATATTTAGATTAAATATACGGAAAATAATCTTTAACGTGAGGATGTGAGGCACTGCACAATTTGCCCAGAGAAGCTGAGGATGCTGCATCCCTGGCAGTCTTCAAAGCCAGGTTGGATGGAGATCCGAATAACCTGGTTCTAGTGAAGGTGTCCCTGCCCGTGACAGGAGGGTTGGAACTAGATGATCTTCAAGGTCCTTTTCCAACCCAAACCAAGCACCAACATATTCTGGCATCCCGCACAATGATTTCAATCAATCAAAACTGCAATTTTTCAAATCAACTTTTTTCCTGGAGGCTTCTTGGAAGGGGCAAAAACTAATTAGCCAGAGAAAACCATGAAACTCAACTAAAAAAGCAAACACAAGAATTCTGCAGAAAGTGATTACTTGTGTAAACATGGGACAAGATTCTGCTCTTTTAGACCTGCACAATTAATTTAGTACCTTCCTAACCAGCTATAATCAAGAGACCAAGGTCTATTTTCCCACATTTTACACAAATTAGTAATGTATATGTTCACTGATAGTGGATTCTGCAGAATACCTCATGTAAAAATAAGAATAGTATTTGTGCTAAGTTCTTTTACTCAGAGCTTCAAGTTAAGAAAAGAAATACAGGATAAAAAAATCCATAAACCTGACGTGTCAAATAAAAATAGCAAAATGCTGTTCCCATATTTTTGAAATGGTCTCAAAAGAAAGAGTTGCTTAAATTTCAAATCTCTTCAAAAATTATGAACTTTTCCATCCATATAAATAGGGTGATATGGCAATATAACACTGGAATGATTACAATGGGCTATAGAGAAATGTCCTCCAAGGAGGTAAAATGAAAATGGTAGAGATTTTTCTTAGCATAATTGCTTATGTTATTTCCTACACGTGAAAATATTAGACTGATGAACATTTTGAAAAGCCATTATTTCTACTAAAAGCATTTAGCAGTCACATGATAATTTGCTATCCCTTCATATGTTTTTAGCTTTAAAACAATTTATTTGGGGTAGAATTTGGGGTAGAAACTACCCTGCATATTTGAAGAGGCAAAAAATCTCCTCCTTCTATAAATATGTTTAATTTTCTTATTAAAATTATTTTCATTCCCTAAACAGAGATTCTCTCCAACATATTCTTTGTCCTGAGTATGCTCAGAGGATCACATGTTTTGAGACTGCTGTTGGTCCACATATCAATTATAAATGTAATTCTTGGTAAGATCAAGGTTAGGCACAGTGTGACATTTAAGGGCTTTTAAGACAACATTATTTTAATTTCACAATTCTGAATGTGTTGCATAATGAATGGGACAAATAATTAGATGCTTCATTTCATATTAGGTTACGTTCAATTCTCTTGTGGTCTGATCCCCATTTGGTTTTTTTTTTTTACACCTGATCGGTAGCTGCTAGACTAGGCTTATGTGCTGTATGGCCTTCATTGGTTTAGGGCTCTCCCACATTGGACTATGCAAAAAAACCCCTTTGCTTGCGTGTTCAAAACATTTTCTGCTGAGATTCTTTCACACGGCTTCTTTTAAGACGGAATAAATGCTATACTACTTTATGGGCATAAAACCGAAACCTGCGTATCTTCTGATCTGGTTTTTTGACCAGATCTCACTGTTGGTATGCGTAAAATTAAACAACAGCTTAACAAAAATGTCAGGAATAAACATATAATCCAGTTCTGATTCACTTCTGATGGCTTTGCTGTGACAGCACTTAATATTCTCTGTCTGGATTATGACTTTTGCATGCTTTCTATATAACGCAGTTGGTTAGAGCATGGTGCTAATAATGCCACAGTTGTGGATTTGATCCCTGATTGGGCCATTCACTTAAGAGTTGAACTCGTTGATCCTTGTGGATCCCTTTCAACTAAAAATATTCTGTGATTTTGTGATTAGCTTTCAGAAGTGTACACTAAAAATAAGTTATGCAGTTCTTCACGGGGCTTATGCATGTCAAATCTACTTTTTCTTCATTTTGGTTTTGATGGTTTATGCTGTCAAACTCAGTACTGTTGTTAGAAACTTACGCAAAATCAGATTATTTCATGCTATGAATAGCTGTGTTATCATTTGCAATTTGCCCACCCCTGTTAAATCAAATTTTGAATTCACTAGGTGCAAAGAAAGAGAGCAAATGGGAAAATCAACTCTTTATTTTAACCTTTATTAACTATAAATTTCAACATCTCTCTGTGCTACTGCTAATCCTCTAGACCATTTTTCTGAATTTGTTGAGAGCTCAAGAACTTATTTTTGGGACTGACATGTGAGAAGTGATGGGAAAACATATTCCTTTGGCTAAAGACTGTTAAATTCCATCACAGTTTCTGAGGGATGGGAAGGAGCTGTGAACTCAAGTATGAAAGCATAGTTGTGTTATCATATGGCAATGTATGAGAAAACCTTCGTCAGCAAAAAAGGGGGCTGTGCAGAGAAGAAAATTTGCATGTGAAATACAGATTTTCTCAGCATTTCTGAAATACAGTTTAGTTAACTTCTTTGGTGCTGAAAGGCAACCACCAGTACAACTGACTTCTTGACTGAGCCGTTTGAAAGGCAGAACTGCTTCTTTATCTGTTGCATTGGCAATATTGGCTGAACTCAAATATTCCTATCAAAAATGTTGTGTACACAGAAAGGTTAACAGGACATGATCCAGAAAATAATACTATGTTTCTTAGAGAAGTTATACAGAAGAAAGGCAATATTGCAAACTTAATGCTATCTTAAGCTTAATCCTTATTTTCATATTTTGAACTTTAGCAATTTGGCCTGTTTTCTGGAATTCTCACAGGATAATAGGGAAATTACACATTCTGTAATAGAATGCCTCTGTATTACTGGCTGTCTACAAGATTCATAAAATATTTGCGGTGAGTTTTCCACTTTGTATGATGTATAGTGTCTCTGACTACAATTGGAATCTATATTTAGAAAGGGTGATGCGAGAGAATAAGGGGATGCTTGTGAGGTTGGAATTGTTCCCTCAGAAAAACTTTCAGAGTTTCACTGTATTTCTTGGCATACATGAAATGCTTTACTCCTTTGGGGAAAACACTCTTTCTTGGAAGATACACTGGCTATGTTGAGAGAAACTAAAATCAGGCATCAAAGTGCATGATGCCAAAGTTTGTTAGAAACCAGTGAAAGTTGTATTCCAACATTCAACAGCACGTTGCTGTGCATCTTACTAGTGCGGACATCAGTGGGAACCATTCTAACCCGCTCTGGTTACCGTCTGGCAGAGGTGACAAAGGTGCCCTTCTCAAGCCCATAGAAAGGAAGAAAGAGAGCAAGGGAGCTGATCAGCAGAAGCAAAACTTTGCAAATAAATAAGTAAATAGAAATCATGAGAGAAGAGGTGCAAGGGGCTGCACGAATGAAGTGTGCATAAGCTAAGGGCTTAATGTGAATTACTAGCACATTTTTTGATGGCTCATTAAGACTAGTTTCACTTGAATCACTTAATATCACATTTTACAGCTGCCAGTCTCAAGGACCAACGATATCTTTAAAATGCCAGGACAAAATGTTGGTTTGGTAATAGGGAGTGGCATACCCTCTAGGAAATCTGACATATGCTCAGAACAAAGTACATAATTTCAGCGCTAGACAGCAAAAATTGGAAATGCTTTCCTGAACTCTGGCTGTGGATGTAATAGAGTTGATTTTCTTCTTCGTAGCTGGTAAAATTCTGTATTTTGAATTTAATATGAGAATAATGTTGATAACACACTAGTGGTTGCCAGGTAGTCCTTACCAAGTCCCTAGCCAAGGACTTTCCAGTTTCCCAGTCTGCCAGTGAGCAGGTGCACAAAAAGCCTAGAGGGAACACCGCCAACACAACTGACCCAAAGCCATATTCTATACTGTACAATATCATGACCAGTATGTAAATCGGAGCGGGAGGGAGAGGAGAGGGATTGACTGGGAGGGGCAGATGACTGCTGAGAGAGGGGCTGGACATTGGTCAGTGGGTGGTTAACAGTTTTATTGTGCATCACTTATTTCTCTTGTTGTTTTTTTTTCCTCTCCTTTTCATTACAATTATTACTATATTTTATTTTGTTTCAGTTATTGAAGTGTTCTAATCTCAACCAATAGGCTTTACTTTCTCCTCCCCACCAGAGGCAGCATGGTGAGTGAGCAGCTGCATGGTACTTAGTTGCCAGCTGGGATTAAACCATGATGAGAAGAAATTGTTGTTTATGCCCTAATTGGATGTGTCTTTCTTCAACCTCTCACTTAATAATGACATTTGTGTATAAGGTATTAGAAATGCCTGGTTGATAAACTAAATAGACTTTTATATCTTTTATCAGGCTTGCTGGTTTGTGATGTCAGTTACTTTGGAGACATACCTGCATAAAGACAATAGCAAGAGAAGGAAGGGGAAACCTTGTTATGACAGGCAGTTATGAATTAAGGATGACCAATTGGTGATTATGCTTACTAGAATTATCATATTGAAGAATAAGCCGTGCAAGGAGAATCTGTACTTGTAGCAATTCTAACTTGGTTATATGGAAGTGGTAGATTCTTTCTTTAGGTTTGTTTTAACAGCTAAATGTTACTAATGTTTGGGGTTTTGTTCCCAGCTAAAGTTACATGATGGAATTATATGCACCATGCAAGAAGGAATCCAGATCCAGAGATCCTATATTTACCCTTTTAAAGGTCTTAAAACCTTGATAAACACTATTAAAATAGAAACATACAAAAAATATTATTCAAGGAAAGAGAGTGTAATAGAAGAGAGATAACGACGAAAATAAAAGATCTAAATTAACTAAGTGAAAAGTTATGTAAAAAACTTCTTGAGGCTTTTAGAAGAAGAGCTGGGCAATAAATGGTATCTTATGTAAAGAACATACTCAAATCTGCCTATTCTTGTGCAATGTGCTGACTGCATCCCTCTGCAAGGAAAGTTTTGCTGTACTTTCAAAGTAACTGTATCTGTGTTATTTTCAGGAACAAAATTTTATTCTTTCTTTTGATGTGTGTCTGTTCTTACACATCTTTTGTGTAATGTTTGCAGATTGAGAGGAAGCCATACATACATATTTTATTAGCTGTATTGCCTTGCTATAAACAACAGTGCAGATTTCATCACTTGGTATTTGTTTCATACCTTAAATACATTTTTCTGAGAAAACAAAATAGTAGATTGATTGAAGAAAAGAAATACTGCCTGCATCATAGAAAATAATTATGCTTTCTCATAAAATTTTATGAAAAGTTGAGTAAATGAATGAGAATCTCATAAGGTTTATCTGTTTCATTTTGCTATCAATTTCATATTATAAATGCAATAATGAATATATATTTCTCTCTCTTTCTGTCTGTCTGTCACTCTTTCTGACTCTCCCCAGTTACAAAAAAGTCCTTACAAAAAAGTCGTGTCTCGAGATTCTGAGAGTGAAACATCTGGAGTGCTCTGAACAAATCTTACTGTCTGAGCACCATTTCTTGTAATGTGTGTAGCTTTTCCAATACAACAGACATTTCCGTATCACCAAAACCACTTTTTAAAATTTTTTAGTAGAAAATATAAAAATCTATGAGAGAATATTAATAATGTACTCTTTTTAATGAAGAAGTAGTTTTCAAAGTAAACCCTAATAATAAAATAATGCTCTGACCTGATAATTCTAACTAGAAAAGCTACTCAGGAAAATACTGCCATTTAAATTTGTAATAGGCAAGACATTAATAGAAATCTATTCCATAGAAGTATAATATGTGAGAAAGAAATGGAAGAGTATTGAAAAAAACACTGAATTACAAAAAATGTTCTTGATTAAAGTTAAGTAGTTTCTTCAATAGCAGTGCTTTCACAAGCTGGTTTTGATGGAAAATAATGTTAAATGCACATTTATATAGCATTGATAAGTATCAGAACAATTTAAAATCCCTTGTTGAGTTGGTGATTAAGTGATTTGGTGTCATAAAGACTTTTGAAGAATCAATTTCAACAAATGCTTCTAATGGGTGCAATTTGAAAGATATATACCACACCAAAGTCGAGGTATATTTGAAAAGTTTCCTTTTAGGAGTTTATTTGTGATATGAGCATCAATCACATATTTATAGAAACTGCAAAAATCTGTGTGTAACTTAAGTCAACTTTCTTCCGTGAAAATACAAATGGTCCTTTGCAAATGTAACACAAATTTTTAGGCCAGTGCTATAAATAAATGCAAAATGATTCCCTTTTTAAAAGGGAATGACCCTTTGAGAATCAAAAATTTGCAATACTGTTGAAATATTTCTACATTTAAATTATTCAAATAAATAATAAAATCAATATTTTCTGCAAATATTTCTAGCAGAAATATTCTGTTCAGAAGATTTACTTATGCATTCTGTCAAGAATCAGCAGTAGCCATGACTAAACAATGTGGTTATAATTGTTTGTGTGTAAGGCCAAAGCAGACAGATAGGACACCAGGTGCATTTTTGGGATTTATTACCTAAAATTTGTTATTGTTATCTTTTTTGATTAAATTTTGCATTGTTCCAACAGCTGGTGGTTGGACAGATTTATTATGCAAACAGAATTACTCAATGATAATATTATAACTCAGCGTCACTAATTTGGAAATTTCACTGCCTGTATGCAAAATGCTTCTCATTTCCAAATTCTTTCTGATAGCATCAGTTTCTTTACTCTAGAATATGCAACGATATTAACTCATTGTTTTATCTCACTCACTGTTATAGATCAGTGTTTCATGATCCATAGAAGTCTTGAGGGTTTTGCTTTATTCTGCTGGAAATGATGGTCCTGAAATATTAACTAAACCACAGGAAAAATAATATGATTCTGCTGCTCAATGAAGCTGAATTCTTTCCATCATATGTTATAAAGGCATTTAAGTCTTTGTATGTATTTATGGATTTTTGAATCTATATAGAGAATTTAGAGTTTTAGCTGCTGAGTTTTAGATATTTACTGTGATGATTTAAAAAACGTAAAATTAAATTTGTTAAATTTTTTTACAATTTTTTTGGGTTTTTTTCAAAACTTAGTCTTAAAGGTAGACAGAGGTTAGACAGAAGAGAATGAATTTGCAAAGTATTTGAGGATATGTGAAACTAGCAGACATTTTCAGAATAACATAGTTTTCAAATAGTCACTTATCTGTGCCAAAATCTTCCTCAGATTAATAGGAGTCTTCTTAGTCGACACTTTTTGTTGCCATTGAGTCACCAGTGAGTTCTTTCATAGATAGGTACAATACTGTACACACTCCAGCCCAAAATTTGGACTTCTCCTTATAACACCTGTAGCAGAAGTTAAAATTTTGAGGAGAGTTATAATTTTTAAAAATTTTCTTATTTTTATAACACTATGGCTTTATATACAGTGTAAACAGGAAATGTTAGATACCCTGAAACTCTTGTGCATTTTGGAAAAGCTTGAAATTAAGCTTTCACCTTTTTCTTGTAGAAAACCTGTAAATTCTCTTTGCGCTTCATTCTGTGAAGAATTAAAGACATTTAGAAAAAATTTGTGAATATATATTCCTCTTGTGTTAGCATGAAACATTTTTGAGTGTTATTGAAAGTCTGTAACAACTCTTTACAAAACCGTAAACAGCTGTAAACTCAGATGCTCAGGTTAAGTGTGAGTATAATTGCTTAGGAGTTGAGAATATGCAAACTGACAGGTCAAATGACTTATGCAGAAAAAGAATGTGAGAACAGAGGACAAGATTTTTTTGATTCTAATCCATGCAATACCTTGTCCACAGCACATTCCTCTGTGTTGTGACAGTAGATCCATGATGCTACCTGTTAAGCAGAGTGGGTTTAGCTTCAAGCAGACTGGTTTATATTGTCAGTCCTGTACTCACCCAGAAATAAATGTGGAAAATTAAAAATGGAAGCAGTGATTGCTGGACATTTTAATCGAAAAAGGGAGAGGATTATGGACTTTGTGGAATCATAACGTGGATTTTGGCTTCATATCAGTAAGACTGGTGGAGTTTTAAAATTCAGCAGCATTGTCACAATTTCATTGACTGATTTAAAAATTACAGATCTCTCACCAAAGCTGTGGTTCAAATATACGTCGCAATAATCTAATCCTGTTAATTTGTGTTTCCCTAATACAATAAATTAACAAGTGTCTGTTTAATCTGTTTTAATTGTGGTATCTGCTTTATCATTTTATAGAGAAAAGTTAAACTCTGAAAAATTCAGCTTGCAAAGATGACATTAAATGGAAACTTTTGAAGTTGCAGTGAGTGATAACGAGAAAGGCTGCAGTGACAGCAGTTGAGGTGAAGATCTTGTTTTAGTCAGAGGATAAACTTCAAAGGTTTAAAATTGCCTACAGCATTTAAGTCTGAACTTTAAATCTGGTCTACATCTAAGACAGAAATTCCAGATTATCATAATTCTTATCACCTGTCTGTAGTTTGCATGCCTTTCATTTGTCTTGGTGTTTTTCAACACATTAAATGTCAAATGCTAAAGGCCAAGTCACTGTGCTATGTTTAATAGTGCTAACTTTTGTACTTATGTTGCTCCCAAAAACCATGAAGAAAGACTGTGAGGTTTCAGATATGAAGTATTAACACTGTTGGGGTGCACTATGTGCTGGAAGAGAGATAGGCCCTGAGGGCCAGAGAGAGAGCCTCTTCCTTGGACCCGGAGGTGACCCTGGGAGTGCATCCAGGTCACTGGGGATGGGCTGAGAGAGGATTGTGGGTTTGTGGACAGTGTTGGACCTATGAGATGTGATAATTGTAGTTTGTGACCTTATAGGGTATTGTTTACCTGTTACCATAATAGGTAATATCTGTGCAATACTCCAGGTGATTGGGGGACAATGTGGTGAACATCTTTCCTGTTTATATGATGTGATATCCTGTTAGGTGCTGGTATTTAGGGAATTCTGAGTGGGCATTAAAAGTTTTGCACTTCCCGTCTTGTGTGTGAAGTCCATGCCCTTGCGTGATTACTGCAAACACAGGCATAAAAAAATTCTGAAAGAACTGTTTTTATACTGTATTGATAATTTTCCTTTGGATTACAATTTTTAAAATTAATTTAGAAACATTTGCAGTGTAATTTCATAGATGCTTCATTAAATGAAAAGAAAAGCTTTGAGTTTGTAATTTAGTATATTTTTTACTGCAATTACACCATAATTTTATTGGTAAAAATGTTACAATCTGGATTGTCAAACACTGAACAAAGCTATCTAGAGAGATATGGAACCTCTTTCTGAGACATAGTGAAAGTTTTACCAGAGAAGGCCCTGTGCAACATGACCTGTGCTAGCCCAGATTTGAGTGGCAGGCTGGACCAGAGGACCTCTAGAGGTCTACTCCAAATTAAATAATTCTATGACATTTATCAAAATGTCGATCATTTTGCTGCTTCATTTTACAAGCAATGAACACTTTAAACTCCACCAAAATGAAAATGCAGAAGTGATACTATTTTCCTCTAGCAACCCAGAACTTGAATTCCTCATTTTTTCTACAATATTCAGAGTTTGGTATTTTAAAATCCTGCAGAACAGGTCCTCTTCTCCAGCATTTTTGTGTGCTGTAGGCTACCTATAAAACTAATTTTAGAGATATGCTCAGACATTTAAGTTCAGCATGTACCGGCTGCAAGTGCTATGAAACTGCTCATGATAGATGATAAATTTGTTATTCAAAAAAGGATGCTGTACATTAGCCCAGCAGTCTTTGCATCAATATTGCTGGAAACCTGGGGCATGCCACAAGGGATTTTTTTATTATTTATTTTGACCAAATTTTCTGGGACAATATATTTTATTTGAAGACTGAAGATAACAAAATAACAATATTTACACAAACATCCTAAAATAATTAATTGAATTTACTATCTGCTCAAGGATTTTTTTAGTGTTTTTGTTTAGAAATATAAAAACATACAGTATCATCTGAGTGTGTAGCTAACAAGAAAATGGACAAAGTGAACACAAATACATAAATCGGTAAATTTTCTTTTAGCTGCCAGGTTAAATGGTTACTGAAATTACTTCCTCAAGACAGAAAGAAGCAGAATGTGCTGAGTGTACTAAGTATTCATGTTGTGCTAAGATGTTATGGAAGATGAATATGTATTTATGTAAGAAGTATTTTACACACCATAACCAGTTGTGGTGGAAATACACCCTTGTTTTGAAAGCATTACTGAAAAATTTTATAGAATCCTTTTTAGTACTATGCTCTTAAAGTATTTTGATATTCTGAGACCATCAGATGGACTGTGTAGAAGAGCGTAATTATGTTTTGAGATCCACACTGTCTTGAAATGAGTGGGATGCAAGTCCACAGGCTTTACTTGTGGGCTCTCTTGGACTTGTATGTTTGAGAGGTGGGGCTGGATACACGTCTCTCTAGTGAAGACAAAATCTGAGGGAAGTACATTTTTATTTTCTTTCATAGCCTGCATATACTATGTTAAAAAGAATGAAATGAACATTTATCTCTTAATCAGTCCTGTATTCTCAATTTATAGGATATGTGGGGCCCGTATTTAATTTATTTTTATAGGTAGAAAAATATCTATTGCTACACTATTAATTTGAGTTGATATCTTGTTATGCCTTGGGTGAAATAACTTCATATAGTCTAATAATGTAATGGATTTATGTCAGAGTCTTTGTGGAATAACTTGTATTAATATTGGTTTTCTAGATGCTTTTATTAATATTCATGTTTCACTTTTAGTTCCCGTGGCTCAAGAACTGCTAGAATTATTTAAATATCATGAAATAAAAACCATTCTGGTTGTAAACAGACAAAGAAACATCTCTTTTATGCTAATTTTAAATTTTGGTAGCAAACAAACAAAAATATATAACCTTGCAAGTGTTTGTACTATTTTAACAAACACTTAGGCATAACTTAATGGTGTTTACCATTTTGATGCCATTGGCATTGGCATTTGTATTCTGCATGCCAAACATTATGCAAAATGCATTTATAAATTTAACATTAAATCAACTTTGTACCTCAGGGTTAAATAAGAAAATGGATTGTGATATTTTACTGCTTTGTATTTTACTTCCAGCAGGAAAAGATGCTGCTATTTTTAAAAGCAGATTTTTCTCCTACAAAAATTAGTGCTCTGAATACTATTAATATAGCCCTAAAAAAAGGAGGGTAAAAAGAATTGATTGAAAATGTAAATTGTTGAGATGAAGCCATCTAAGGCTTTAAAAGATAAAGACTAACCAAGTGTTTTGTAAGAAGCTGTCCCCAGTTTTATAAAGATTAGATTTTTTCTCTTATGGAATGTGACTCCCTTTACCTGGCTCTATATGCTCACCACGGTGTTTCTGGACACCCCGGACATCCTCAGTTCTCAGGAAAGAATGCTTGGTTTGAAGTCTGTTCAAGACTGTTGCTTGCTTCTCTCTTTAAACTTCATTCTCTTTTGTTTGTTTGTTTGTTTGTGGATTCTTTTTTTGGTTTGGTTTTGTTTGGTCTGGTTTGGTTTGGTTTTGTCGGGGTTTTTTTCCTAGTTTTAGTACTCCATTTTAGACTGAGCTACATATGCACTTTCCTATACTGGTCTTGGCTAGTTGAGGGAGGCAGTATTCTCTATGCATTAACTCCGCAAAGGCCATTTACAAAACCAGCTGAGCGAGTCAAGTGACATAACCAGTTAATTCGCTTTTACAGAAGTTTATGAGTAAGAAATCTCCTTTTTTGAGTTCCCTTTATGTTGAGATACTTTTAGTTTTCCTTGTAACTGTCAATTTTCCCCTATATTCTTCCTTGAGCTTTACAAACATTTTACCTGGGCCCATCTTGCCTGATTTTTTTCCACCATATGGGTTTGTTTCTCTGTTGCATCTTTCCCTGAATTTGAAACTTGGCGACTCCTGAGAAACAATTGTTATTTTCATTTTTCAGTTTAAGTGGCTCTCAGGAACATTTTTTTCCCTTGTATTCCAAGTATTTAGCCTTGGAATTTATGTATTATTGTCTGGGAGATACTCCCTAGAATTAATGGGGAAAGCCTTTTGGGATATATATGACCCATGCACTGAAGGGGCAGAACTTATGAAAACAATTATGTGCAACAGTATAAAAGAAGATTGCAAGATAATGTGCACATACTTAAGAAGAAATTAAAATGACACTGAAACTCTGCATAGTGTTTGCCTTTGCAAATTTGAGCTGGATGGTAATGTTTTTTCCATCTGAATTTCATTTTATCTGGAATATATAAAGTCAATGTGTTCTTAACCACTCTTCAGGTCTGACTTGAATGTAAATAATCTACTGTGACCAGATAATGGCTATATAACTAATTATAAGATTATTTAAGAAAACCTTCTAAGATAAGAAAGAAATAACATACAATGTTTATGACTAAGATATTTTTCCACGCACTTAACAAAGTTCCTGCATCTTTTAAATGGTGCTGTTCTGATTCAGACTATTTCAATATAGGGCAAAGTTCGGTTTGTCACTTCTATGTAGGTTAATTTCATGAACATAGGTTATTTTTTGGAATTAATAGGTCTAGTTGTGTTTAAAGTGTTTATTCTGTTTGATTGTGTTAAATATCTGTTTTGTAAAATACTGACCTTTGTCTCTAAAACTGCCATACTTTTCTCAGATTTTCTTTCATTGCTGAGGCTTTTAATCCTGGAAAATAGAAATTTGGCATCTGTTTAATCTACATTAATTGATTTCAGCATTCATTTCTTAGTGTGTGTGTGTATATATTTGCATCTCTAAAGTTTGGAAACTTTCATTGTCATGTGGCATCAGAATATCTAACTGTTAACAACATTTTCTATTGCCTCACTGAGCAGAAACTTACCTTTTTGAAGCGATAATATTTAACTTCTGATTGAACAAATGGTAAGAGAGAGACGAAATACCAGATTACTGGATTTTAAGTATAAGGCCTATACTATTAATCTCAGTTCAGGTAAAATGTGAAGAAGATATTCCATACACATGAATACACTACCTAAAGGCCATTCAGATGACCGTCTGTGGTAGTTCAAATCCATAGAGCAGAATCAACTTTTGCTATTGTTATTATTTCCTGAGATTCAGTGAGTGTAGAAAATTTTAACATTAGCTCTGCTTCTCTCACGCAATTATGTACTGGCTTTTTTCAATGTCAAGTAAAAGGCTTATTTCCTGCTTTTACTTGTGCTTTGTGCTTCACTTTGAATCACAATATATTTGTAGGATTATGATCCTTTTAAAATAGAATTATTTTGCACATGAAATCATTGCTACAAGGATATTTCTTGGTAAATGATAGATATTTAGAAATTACTTATGCTTAAGGGTACATTTAGCATCACAACAGTCTCTGATAAGAAGAAAGTAGGTCACATCCAAGCATCACGAAGATATTTGGCAAATTTCAGAGTTTTATGCTTTGTGGATGGTAATATTTTGAGGAGCACTGTAAACTGCATCTGTAATTAAAGTTTGTTAAATCACATTAGGATAGGTTTGGCATAGGGAAATGCTGTAATTGCCAAAGTCTGAAACATAAACTTTGATTTAATCAAGAGTGTCAAAGTAGTTGAGCTCCTCACCATTTTATGTGTTAGCTGCATATTTATGATAATCATCACTTGATATTTTGAAATAGGGTGTTTAAATTAATTTTCACAGACTATTTGTAAACCACTAATTACCTTTTGTGGAGATCAGTGACCACCAGACTGAATAAAACAGAAGTGAAGAATAAAATCTATCTCTCCCCCAAAGCAAAACTTAAATGAGTATCTAACGTCTATTACCATATCCATGTAATTTTGTCCACTTGTAATGAATCTCTGAAAATTAAAATATGAGGGCAAGGCCCAAAATAATTGCTATAACATCAAGGTGGAAGAATGCAACCTTTGAATACAAAAAAATTTAATTCTTATTGCATCACCCTTCATATCGCCTAAAGTTTGACTGAAGTACATCAATTGTAGGGATAATATAGTTACCATCTAGGTTTTCAACATATCTTATTGGCATTTTAAGAGGGAAAATAGCCCTTTGCATTTCAACATGGGACAAGACGGAAGCATTTTACCATTATCCTTCCAATTCACTTCTTTCCCCTGTTTCTCCACGTACATACAGCATTGTTTTCACCATTCAGTGCAGCTTTAAATGATGACACAAGCACATAAGCACAGATTTTTTGTGCAGTTCCATATGCTGTTTATCAGCCCTACAATCTCTAAGGGTATGGATTATTCTACTTTCATTTTCCTCAGCTTTTAAGCTCAAAGCTGGTCTCAATATTTACTTTGGCAATTTTATATCCCCTCTGGACAGGAACTGATGTCTGAAATGCTAAGAAGATTTTTTTCTGTTTGCTGATTCCACTTTGGTCAAATTTGGTCACCGCTGGAAAAAATGCTCAAAAGCCAGTTCCACTAATGATATATATTAGTTTGCCTGCAAGATGGCCCCTTTCTGCTCCCATCCTGCCATTCTATTAAGAGGAAAAATACAAAAGTTTAATGTAAGGCTAACTGGCAGAAAACAAAAGATACGGTGGCACATGAGGAGCATATTAGTTAAATAACTCTGACAGTCCAAATTGCTTCAATTTTTTTTTCCTTTTCCCTCAAGTATCACTGTAGAGTTACTATCTGAGTTATAAAAGCAGGATTTTAACGTTAGGACTTTCAGTGTAAAAGATTTTAAGCAAGCTCATTAAATACAGTGGATGACTCTAATCTACTTCATTAATCTCTGTAGTATTAACTTAAAATCTTTTATACAGCTTTATTTTTACATTTGTCAGTATTTTGGGCATTCAGTGCAGTAAATATGGTTCTTAGGGTATTCTTACAGCTTGGTAGTTTATGTATTACTGACAGCACTTTCTGAATCTTCCAATAGTACTGCCTAGCCAATTTCCTCAGCATAATTTAATAGAAATTTACTGTGTTTTACATGTGGGAAATGGATCAGCTGAAAAATACATATTATTACTAAAAGCTCATTGGAGATAAGCTCCTTGTACTGTGAAATGACTTCTAAAAAGTCACTTGTTTTTTTTCCTAAGAGGAAATCAAATGTGGTAGTTTATAAAGTCATTCTGCTTGCATATATCTTTCTGAAGTAGTCTGTTTTCAACCACATTGCAGAAGTTATAATTCCTTGCTGAAGAGGTCAAATTGATATTTTTTAGCATTGGTTTTGCTGTAAGTAAACTACAAAATACATACAATTTTCATATGATATGTCAATGTAGGTTTCTGAATGGAAAGTGTGTTAAAAAGTTTGCATGTATACGTAAAAATCATCAAAAGGTTGATCATTTTGTGGACTTTGGGTAATTGCACTACTTTTGTACTGTTTCATCAAAATTTTAAAATCTGCTTGAACAAAAAGCAAAATATTCTGTTTCGTATAATTTCTGAAGCTGACTGTCTTGTCAAACTGTCTGAGAAGGACTTATATGTGGAAACTGAATTTCTTCCCATGAGGAGAAACTTCCAGTCTTCCTCACCACTAAACTGCTTCAAACCTGCATTTATTTTTCACAAGTGAATGAATAAATGAACTTAAACAAATGCTCTTTCTCTGGCAGAAGAGAGCCTGAGAGACTGATGGTCACCAAACTTAAGGTGCTTGCAACACAGATATCTACATCTGAGGTACTTGTCTGGGTTGGCACAGCCACTGGAGAAGCTGGTCTCCACAGATGTTATTTGGAGCAAGATCCAGCTGCCCAAGGGTAGATATAAATTTGTGTATGGGAGTTCATGTGGATTTGGAAACAGCTTTTGTATTCTTTTCAGTTCTACAGATCACACTGGTAAAGAGAGGAATGGGAGAAGTTGTGCTTTGCTTGGGTCATGCAAACGTTTCAGATGAGCTGGAAATAGAACATCCTTTCTGACTTTTGTTTTGTTTCATCATCTTCTCTCAGAGCTAGACATGAGACTACATGTGTAGATTTCAAGTGGAGGTAAAGAATATTTGTAAACTGTCACTCCGAATTCAGATGAAGACAAAAAAAGATTATGATATTTCAATAATTTATTTAATAGAAATTCTAATTTTGAAACAAAATAATGAACTGGTAACAAACTCAGATATCTAAGCCAGATAATTCCATGTTTTTAAAGTCTTTAAAGAGTCAGTCTTCAAAACCATAAAAAAAAAAGCTTTTTTTTTCCCAGAGAGTTCTGGATTATGAAAATAGTGCTAAATGTCTTTATTCACTTCTAAAATCACTTCTTGTCTAAAATAGGGATTGATTTTTATTTCAGAGCTGAGCATGCTATTGAGCAGAAGCAAATGCTCAGATGGAAATTCTCATCATATTCCCATTAAAGTTTAGTTGGCATGGGTTTTTTTAAGTTTTAAATTTACTTTTTCCTTCACAATTTCTCTTTCAGGGATTTTAATATTCAGTTTGTTTTCCATTGGTAGGATGTGGAAATTTACTTAATTTCTGTTGTCCTTTTTTTTTTTTTTCTTTTTTCTCTATACATACTAACAAGGCTATATTACGCTTATTTTTCCCATGTAATTAGTCTTTACTGTTCCATAAAACTGTAGGCTACCAATATTTAAATATCTAAGCTAAGTATACAGCAATTTATCATGTTTTATGAATTGCATTGATCTCACATGTCATTTAAGGCTTAATTATGATTAAGAGTATTTAATAAATTCCAACTCACTTTAATAAATTGACCTTACATTTGGCCAGACTTTATTAAGGACTTCTAAAAATGAACAGTTTTAACTGTTATAGTTCAAATTAGAATATTTTCAAATAAGGATTATTTCCCTCACACTGTGGGTAGCTGACCAAACTCCTAGTTTTAAAGTGTTTCTTTTATTATTTTTATTTTTTTTTTCCAAATTAGCCCCAAAAAATTTGTCAAACTTTCTTAAATGAGAGCAACCTTGCTTTTCGTCTCTACATGTTATGGAACTTGTCAGGCCTTCGTCCTTATGGATTCGTGAACACCAGATCTTTAGCTTCGTAAGAACCTGTAAGGGATCAGGCAGCTGTAGAAGCTGAGAGCACAATGGAGTTAGACAGCAGTGCGGACCTTTTAGCCCTGGTACAGTGGAAGCCTTGGGAAAGATAAAGGCAAGAACAAGAAGTGAAGATGGAATGAAGAGGGCGCCGCGACTTGACTCTGCTGGCGTGAAGAGGATGTTAGCAAGGACACTGCTGCGGCGCAAAAAGGAGGTTGACAAGGTCTTGACAACTGAAAAGATAATGTTGCTAAGGGAACAAGGGGAGGGGGGTCTGAGTGGAAAACTTTGTGCGGAAGTTAGAGAACTATAAGTGCTGGTGATTATTGTAATAAACTGGCTTTGCTTGCTGGCTTTGCTAGCACACAGCATCCGTGTGTTTCTTTCAGTCGCCGCAAGAACCCAGAGTTCAAAAAAGGAACTTTCCCATCAAATTATATTAAAAAAAACAGTTGAAAAAGATACAGGTATATGGATGCCCATGCACACACTTCCTTGCCAACACAGTGATAAAATTACTGGCTGACCCTAGGGACCTTATGGAGAGACATAGGATCTTTTTCAAACTGACAGGTGTTATACAGGTGGGTGTAGGACTAGCAGCAGAGCCCTTCTGATATCCTGTAGCTTCATGTCTAACAGAGTTAATACCTAATGTCTAACAGCTCTCAGATGTAGTCACTCTTGTCCTTCTGCCAGTGGGCCCTAAGCAAGGTAAAAATTGCCTGGAGAGAATAGGCATTTTTTGGAAATAAGAATGGCTTTGTAGTGGGCAAGTCTGTGTGAGGAATTTCTTCGGGCATTTCAAAGGGTGTGATTGATACAGGTATCTAGCTAGATTTTAAAACATGCTCCCTATCAATCCCTGAAGAAAGATGACAGAAATAGCCCCATATCTATGCGCATGCCTGCTTCCAGTGCTTACATGTGTTTCAACTTCTTCACAGAGCTGCTGGGTGGGGGTAACTGGTGGTGTACGTTGTTCTAGACAGGTTTTATACTGTTCTAAGGTTCTAGAGTTTTTCAGCAAAATGTCATGCAGTGCTTAGCAAACCTTAGCAGTTTTGTAAATCTCAAGAGTAAAGGATGGAAAATGGATTTTCCAGAATGAAATCAAATAACAGACCAAAGTTGTTTGCCTTGTGTCTGTGGCTTCTACTTGGTCTTGACACTAAATATGTTTCTTTATTGCCGGGCTCTATCAAGGAACTGCGTACATTTTTGACTGTACAATTTTCTTTAGAGATTGAATTCATTATCATAAATGGCAGTGTTAGATAATATGTTTAAATGCATCCTTCCAATTTAATTCTTTTTATAAAAGCTAGAGTAACCACCCCAAAAAGGATAATAGTAAAAAGGCTGAAGTGGTAGTCAAAGAAGGAAAATCTTTGTTCAAATCAAAGAACTATAGATTCCTACTGTGATTCTGAGTTATCACATCTGTCATGATCTTTTATTATTTTACAGATCTGGTTGTAACCTTAGTAACCAGGTATCCATAGTAACACGTACATTCAAAGACAATCGTTTGATCAAAACTTTTTTGTGATCTGATTTCTGAAGTCCTGATAGACTGTTTTGCTCAATTCAGGATGAAATTAGAGCCCAGCTTTTTCATTTTTTAAATACTCTGTATCACCTTACAGATGATCTTTCCCAAAAAAGTATCTATCTATATCTATACTAATAACAAGTATGCCACTGTGTGTCGCACATGAGGGCACAGATTGTTATATCTTACAGTACATGGCGGGTGTTGAAAGTGAAGCTTGATTTAAATAGCATATTTTAGAACATAGCACATGGATATGCTTATTTTGCCATAGAGTAGAAAACACTAAAAGCATATTTCTTATACTACATCAATGTAATAAAAATCTGAAGCATTATGGATGCATTTATATTAATTTTGCATCATCTTTAAATAGATATGAAAAATGTCTTTGCGGTTTTATAACTTTTGAACAAACATAAAGTATTGAACTCCTAAGAGATGACTTGAACATCTTGAAAAAATCCAAACAACAATGTGGAGACACAGTATAAAAATTAGAATGCAACAACATCCAGCTAATCATTTACATTCTGAAACAGTGTTAAGTTGGAAAACATTGTCTACCCTCAAGACATCAGAATGAGCATTTTATTTCAGGGAAAGCTGGAAATGTTGAACATCTGTTGGATTGGTTGTGTTTACAGTCCTCACGTTTCATGAAAGTGGGAAATTCTGTAAGTGATAAAATACAAGAGACAATATTTTCTGTAGAGACAGGATCATCAGGTTTACCACGCTGGCGTTATAAACTTTGGATAGTAAGCTGGATGGATTGGTGGCTGGAAGATACGCGGTTCATATGTTATCAATCAACACTTAATAAAATGAGAATTCTGAGGTCCTTTTCAATATATGAAATAGAGAATATTACTTATAATATCTAAATAAATGCATTCCACACACATTGTATTTAATTTAATAAAACCAACCAACCAACCAACCAACCAACGAACGAACCAAAAATCACATGTTTCCAGAATCCAATTTGTTACTGTGCACCTTCAAAATTCCATTTTAGAAGCAGATAATTTTCTAATTTTTCCTTCAGGTCATAGGTTCTTCTTTTTTTCAGAGGAAAAAACCTCTCAGCAACTCACACCTGATTTAATCTTAAAGGTCATACATTTGTATTAATAGTAGAGTATTTATTATCTATTAATTTTGTAATTGTGTAACATAGTCTTAAATGATCTTTTAACATATCAGATATTTTATTTCTAATAACTTTCTTCCCTAATGTAAGTAGGTCTGATACTGTTTTACTTTCTTCATATCAAGTTTTTTTTAGTCCTAATTTTTAGTCCTAATTTTGTGTCCTCATTATTGGACTGCAAACAGGATACAGGAAAAAGCAGCTCACTACTACCCCACATCGTCACAGTGATGCGGGTTATATAGATGCAATTCAAGAGCACTTCATACAGCCTTCACTCATTTCTTTCTGCTGCACAAATGTACACAAATTTCTTTTCTCTACAAGCCATGCTAAATCTATGACTTTAACAACCAGCGTCATCACAACCATTATGAATTACACGTTCGTGTTTTATAGCAAATGTTTTGTATCCATACAGGCAACCTGGTGATGGTTTCAAATGATATAACTTTGTTTATTCTCAGTATCTCTGCATACCTGTATCAAATTTGAACTCAGCGGCTTGAAGAATTGGGTAAAATTAAGAAAAAGACCTGTAAAATCAACAAACATGATCTGGTTTATTGTTATTTAGTTACATTAAAGCTGTATTTTAACCTTAGCATCACCGAGCTCAATATCAAGATTAAAAGATTTAGTTCCTAAGAAAGATACAACACTTCTTATATTTTTTTTTATTGTTTTCCCAGAGCACTTTTCTGTGCACTGTATTAGACCTTTCTGCTGATATTTTATATTGTTTGATTAAATATTGTAAATATTGTTTGATTAAAATGATATTAAATCTGCCCTAGAAAATTAGCAATCTACATTCAAAGCTGATGACGATAAAAGTATAGGGAGATGACAAGGTTATTTACCCAAAAATGCACGGTGAAAACAGTGGATGTTTACTGTACTTACTTACTTGACTGGCAAGTTTATTTTTGGTAGATTGAAAAATTTAGATTATTTAAAATTAGTGGATAATTTAAGATTAGAAGATAATAGATATGCAATAGGATATTTCTAATGGGGAATCAGGTTCTATCTTTTATGTTTATCAGGCACTTGAATAAATCGAGTATCAACTTAGCTGAATAGATGGTCATTAATGTATATAAATTAATCTGAGTTAAAGATACATTTTGACATGGATGAAAATAATTTTTAAAAGTGGGTTTTGCTACAATACTTAAAGTTGCTTTTTAATAAAAATGGAAAGCAATTCCATCACAGACTTGGTTATAGAAAACCACAAATGTTATGGAAGTATGAAAACATTGTGGTCAAATCTGATTCTGCTAAGTGTTGATAAACACGGCTTTTGAAAAGATGACTAATATGCATTTGTGGTAGATACTACTCATAAAGTTAGTAAGATTAGTATTATCCAAGCAAAGGAAAGAGATATGGAAAGTAATTTCCTTAAGATTTAGAACAAAACACTTAATCCCTGCTGTAATCAGAATACTGCTATAAATTACAATGGTCTCTTTCCCTTTTAGTTGGCTTATTTCTGCTATGAAGGAAGACCATCTCTAGTCTTTCCTCTCCGAAATTCATTCAAATCATTTGACTGCATAGTCTCCACAACAAAGAAGAATATACTGTACTTTTATTCCTTCTATGTGCCATGAAGGTACACATCATTTGTAAGATCAAAAGAAATCCTAAATCAGAAAAGAATGAGACCAGGCCTGAGGTGCATCATGTAGTGTACTGATAAAGAATTCTTTTGACACGATTTTTGATCAGAAAAGCACAGCTTCATCAGACTGAACTGGTTTATGTACAGCAGTTCTGAAATGTTGTTCAAACATTGCTAGTTGAAAACTGGTTTTGAATTTAAAATTAATCGATGGAATAAAATTATATATTCCACACAAGAAAATGAAACATTTTGGCTTGAATTTTAATCAGGAGACAAAATCCAGTTTGTCAATACAACGATAAAATGACAGCCAAAGGTGACTCTTGAGCAGGTCATAAGAGTTAGTACTATGTGATATTCTGAATCACAAAAAAGTCTGAAACAACATTAAAGAAAGAAGAGCTGCTTAAAACTTTCAAAGGTAACATCTGAACACATTATCTATCATGCTTTATGGTAGCAGTCTGAAGTAGGTTTATTCTGAGTTCTATGTAATTCAGAATATATCTTCAATTCATTCAAAAATCCTTTATTTTCTTCTTTACATTTACTGTCCTTTAAGATTTGATGTAATATTTCTTACCAGTATTTTTTATCACTGTTATGATAATCAGAGCTCATAGAATAATTTGGCTTGGAAGTGAGCTTTAAAGGTCATCTTGTCCAATGTCCCTGCAATAATCAAGGCACATCTGCAACTAGATCAGGTATCTCAGAACCCCATTCAACCCTACTTAAATGTTTCTGGGGCAACCTGTTCCTGTGCCTCACCACCCTCATTACAAAAAAAGTCTTCCTCATATCTTGTCTAATCCTTTTTTGTTTAAAACCATTATCCTATGTTCTATTGCTATAGGTCCTACTAAAGTATCTGTCCCCATTCTTCTTATTCCCATTTAATTATTGGAGGACCATAAAAGGGTGTCCGCAGAGCCTTCTTTTCTCCAGGCTGAACAACCCCAACTGTCTCAGACTTTCTCCATGGGAGAGATGCTCCTACCCTCTAATCACCTCAGTGGCTCTTGTTCCAACAGATTGAAGTCCTTCCTGTGCTGGGACCCCAGAGCTGGATGCAGTGCTCCAGGTGGGGTCTCACCAGAGCAGAGCAGAGGGGCAGAATCCCCTCCCTCCCCTGCTGCCCACGCTGCTTTGGATGCAGCCCAGGACACAACTGGCTTTCTGGGCTGTGAGTGCACAAGGCTGGGTCATGTCCAGCCTCTCATCCCCCATCATCCTTGAGTCATTTTTGCAGGGCTGCTCTTGATCTGTTCATCCCCCAGCTTGTGTTGGTACCAGGGGTTGCTCTGACCCAGGTGCAGCACCTTGCACTTGATCTTGTTAAACCTCATGAGGTTCTCATGGACCCATTTCTCAAGCTTGTCCAGGTGCCTCTGTATGCCATCCCTTCCTTCCTTCCAATGTGTCAAAGGCACTACTTAGCTTGGTGCCCTCTAAAAATTTGCTGAGCATGCACTTGATCCTTTTGTCTATGTCATTAATGAAAACATTGAAAAACCCTGGTCCCAGTACAAATCCCTGAGGGACCCCACTTGTCACTGATGTCCATTTGCGATCTGAGCCTTTGACCACCACCCTCTGGATATGACCATCCAGCTACTTTCTTAATGATCCAAGAGTCTACCCACTGAATCCATCTCTCTCCAATTTAGAGAGAAAGATGTTGTGGGTCAAAGGCTTTACGGAAGTCCACATAAGTAACACCTGCAGGCTTCCCTGACCCATATCCCTCAGGACTGCAAACTCCACCAGCGCATGGTCACTGCAGCCCAGGCTATCTCCAATCTTGATGTCCTTGATTCGCTGCCTTACCTTTGTGACCATCAGATCCTGCATCACATCCTCTCTAGTAGGGCTATTACCTGGCTCAAGAAGTTTTCCTCCATGAGTTCCAGGAGTCTCCTGGATTGCCTACAGCTTGCTGTGCTACTTTCCCAGCAGATGTCAGGGTGGTTGAAGTGCCCCAGGAGGACAGGAGCCAGCAAATGTAATGCCTCCTGTAGCCTAGGCAAAAAGACTTTGTTATTAGGCTCCCCTTGATCAGGCAGACTATAGTAAAGTGCTTCCTGGGCTGGAAATAAGGCATAACTAGAACTACTAGGCAAATCACAGGAACCACAGGGATTTGGTGTGATATTTCTAAGCATTTTGCCCCATTCAGTAGCGCAGGATTCTCTATTAAAATATAAATTATATGTAGGTGGTATACCAGAAGATTTTAATTTTACGATTTTTGAAAGCTTAAACATTTAAAGATGTGGTAAAAATGGAGAGTGAAGAGGTAAATGTAAATTGTATATTTGTGAATATTTTGACCAAAAATAAGGCTGGACAGGATAAGTCTCATCTCTGCATAATCAATGCGGGGGGAAAAATTTATGGAAATCTGTTTTCAGATTAAGTAGCAGAGTTCCAGTTTAATTACAACCATATTTGGGAGCACAATAACACAAAATTCAATGATTAAGTAGAAAATAAAAGTGATCTATTATTTATGTATTATTGTGTATTATTTATGTATTTAGTTGTAAACCGCCTACTTTTCCCTTCTCCCTCTCCACCCCTACTAAGCCTCCTGCTCTTTCCAATTCTTAGGGGTTCTCTCTTAAATTGTTTTTGACAAAAATAATTCATTTTTTCTCTCACAGTATAGCACTAGTAACACTTCTTCCTATCTTTCCCTGTGCTTGTCTTCCATGAATTACATGGTTCAAACACAGCTTGCAATAAAAATACTCCATGAATGTATGTATACACTTGTAGGATTTTCTTCAATTATTTTTTAAATTTTCTTAAACAAGACAAGTCATCAAGGAGATGGAAGGCTTATTGTTTTGTACAGCTGTCATAATACTGCATCATGAAATTTTCATTTGGATCATCCCAGACAAGCATTTAAAAAAAGTTCTTCAAAATTTGCCTGCATTTTTAATGAATAAAATTAGCATGGTGGAATCTCTCTAGTTGTCATTTGAGCCAGTCAGCCTGCAAAAAAAATTGAAAAAAGACAAGTCTTAATCTTTTACTTTAGAAACTGTTATAGGCTTATGATTGAAAGGGAAGAAAAGGAAAAGGAAAAGGAAAAGGAAAAGGAAAAGGAAAAGGAAAAGGAAAAGGAAAAGGAAAAGGAAAAGGAAAAGGAAAAGGAAAAGGAAAAGGAAAAGGAAAAGGCAGTTTTATCCTCTTTGAGGAGTTGTGTTATTGATTGGAAACAAAGTCTCGAGGGGCTAGAGAAAACCTGACGACACCAAAATTGGATTAACTAGAAGCGAGCAATAGAGAAAGACTAAACTGTGCTTCAGGTAATTTCTAATGTTCTTCCACAGAGAGAAGCCCAATACAATGGTATTTCAGACTAGATTATGGAATTTCTTTTGGGACCTGCCATGATTTTTATTCCCTCTTCTTACTGTAGAACAATTAATGCTGGATTCCATTTTTGTTTCACAAAGATGGAAGTTTAATGACAGTTATTTAACTGTCATTTAAAAAAATGATAGAAAAAAATTTAAAAAAAGATATGTCATAAGAAATCTAACCAAATTATATCTCATCTTAAAATTAGAACTAGTTATGTAAAATCTTTCAGTATGCTTTGACAATGCTTAGCTTATTTGAACATCTGAATTTATTAATTTACTTCTCAAACTAAGTTGTCAAAAGTTGGTTTCTGTTGTGATTGGTGCTGTTATCAGACTTTAATTTCCATTCTGATCCTAACAAAAACACCAGAATTGAAAGGAGTAAGTCTAAGAAAAGAAGGAAAATTCAAGAGTCTCTGCAACATAATAAGCAGTTAAAAGTATTACAAGCAAGTTATAACACGGACTTTCATTGTTTTAAGGATAACTAACATGAATCTTCCTTGATATTTGTCTCCTCTCCTCTCCTCTCCTCTCCTCTCCTCTCCTCTCCTCTCCTCTCTCCTCTCCTCTCCTCTCCTCTCCTCTCCT